>VJMH01005241.1:0-36096 GCA_009835185.1 Aphanomyces stellatus | reverse complement strand
GTACACTACTGTTCTGGTATTTAGGTGAGTTCCATTTTGTGCGAAATTCTGATGGTGAGCTGACATTCCATATTTTTGTCCGGATACATATAAATATTATATTATCCGAAAGGAGAAATAGTTGGAGTGGATGTTTGTTACTTGTCTGCAGAAGACGAGATCCAGGTTCCCCTCGAAGGAGGTACTTCTTAACAATGGAGCGCAGCAGCGAGTGACCTTCAACAATGTCGTTGCTCTCGTGTCCTCTCTGTTAAGAATATGCATCAATAATCGAAATAGGGAGACATGCATATACCTTCAACCACCACGTGGTTACGTTGTCTTGTCATTGTATAAACACTTGCAGTTGTTTTCTGGTCTGCAATTTCAAAAATACTGTCAGTATTTGTAAAATTACTCTACTTTCGTATATTTTAGAGGAGGATATGATGTTATGGGTGGAAATAGCCCATGATTTGAACCAATAAACATTATTTCTCACTAGGTAATAACTTCCACATCAAACCGAAACTTTGGTTGGATTCAGCGTAAAAAAACACAACGATTTGTGTCCCAATGGGCAAAGAAATACTTCCATAGTATTGTGGAAAACATGTCGAAGTGTTTGTGGCTTTCTACTTGAGTATTCAGCAACATAATGGTAAATTAACTTGTAGCTTTGGATTTCCAATAGAGACGGCCATTTCATGAGTGAAAAGAACCACCGACGGATGAAGGCGAAAAAAGAACTAGGAGTTGGCTTAGAATAGCACGCATCGGTTGTGTGATATTTTGTTCTTTAATGTTGTGAGTGGATGGTCGCCCAGAGGCAACGTAATGATCCACTAGTCAATGGAGTAATGAAACCTCACAACGTAACACCAGGCGGGTGAAATTTCTGTTGGTTTTGATTGCCGTTGACTTGAAATTCAGTTGCTCCTACCTAGGGCAACAAAGCACCAATACAATTGTCTGTGTCATGAGTGACATGCCACAAGTTGTTTATGGCCAAGCGTTCGGAAGAGCCACTTTGTGCACGATCAAAATACATCAATTTTGAAGATATGGGGCTTTCAAGCCCACAGCAAGGTCTAGAACAATAATATTTCTCCGTGAAATCCAATTGTAATACTCCGGAGTATTTGGTTAAAACCAATTCACTGTTCCGAGGTACTCCTGAGTATCATTCATTCTTCATACCTTGAAGGGATGTTTGTTGGGTGCACACCTTGGCCGCCCAACAAGTATGGAGAATCTCTCACTTTGCGTATTGGCGTCAGCAGCACACTTCTTGATGAGAGCCAAGGTATTTTATCTCCGGGTTGACAATACGGCAACGTCATTGTCGTTCCATCAACATCTTGTTCGAAATCCGTTCCAGGTTGCCTTTGCAAGCATGCATTCTCTTCAAGGTGTCCACATTGAAGTTGAAAGTGGGGCGCCCCACGGCATTTTAATTCAAGACATCAGGTCAACATATAATTCATAGGTAATATATTATCGAGATCAATATAATACCGTCGTGACGCGAGAACAACTCGATCAAACCAATCACGCCATGTAAAGTCCTATATTTACAAAACCGATGCGATCAATATCTTTTCTAAATTAATCCATTTACTGTAAAGATATGATCCAAGCACAAAATCAATGTATTTCAGCCAGCTTCACCTCATGCCCCTTCAATTTACTTCCATTTGGATCCAGCAACAGAGGGTTTTCGACACCTGGGGCCTTCTTCACTTCATTTCGAATTTGCCATGACCACCGAAAAGTCCCCCCTCTTCACTGTTGTGTCCAAGCCGCGCAAGACCAAGACCAGCTCCAGGTACAAGACAACGCTGCTTCTGGCGTTGGGTACCATTGGAGCCCTGGCCACCACGGTGGGTGTCGTGACCAACTACACCAAAGACAACAAGGCGTTTCCGATCGAAGCTCAAATGGAACTATCCGTCACTGCGAGTCCCTCATTCTGCGATACCACAAGGCAGCAATCCGGTTACATCCAACTGCCCCACAAGGTTGACGACCACTATTTTTACTGGTTCTTCGAATCGCGTGGGAACCCCGAGAAGGACCCGTTGGTGCTTTGGCTCACTGGTGGCCCGGGCTCGTCGTCCATTTTTGCCATGCTAACTGAAAATGGTCCGTGTACCATCGACGGCACGTTGAACACAATCCATAATCCGTACTCGTGGACCAACCATGCTAATGTCATTTGGCTCGACCAGCCCACGGATGTTGGCTTCTCGTACTCGACATCGGAACAAGACGACGACCACAATGAAGAAGATGTCGGACGCAACATCTATGGCTTCCTTCAAGGCTTCCTCAGGAAGAATCCGAAATTCAAGAACCACCCGTTCTTCATCACGGGTGAAAGCTACGGTGGTCACTACGTTCCATCTGCTGCAGCCTACCTCTTAAAGCAGAAGCCCCAGGGCGACGACGTTCGTATTCGTTTGAAGGGCATTTCCGTCGGCAATGGCCTCACGGATTCGGTCACTCAAATTCCCTACACGCTCGACATGGTCAACAACGCCTACAATATCACTCTCATCGCGCCAGAGCTCATCCCGGGTATTCGAAAGACAGCGGAAAACACGACTCGCCTCGTTTCTGCGTGCCAATCGACTCAAAATGAAAACCAAACGTGCCTTCAAGCATTGGAGTCTTGGGACCTCCAAATGGTGAATCCGTTGACCGACACATCCCACCGCAACCCATACGACATTCGCGAGTATTGCCCCAACGGGACATGCATCGATTGGATGGCCAATGGCCGCAAGTTCCTCAACCATCCAACTGTTCAAGCGAAATTGGGCGTCAACAAGACATGGGAAGATTCAAGTTCGCGGGTGTACCAAGATTTCTCCGTTGATTTCATGAAGGATTACGTCCAAGCCGTGGTCGATTTGCTGGCAGGGGGCGTTCGCGTGCTCATTTACGCTGGTGATGCTGATTTGATGTGCAACTGGATTGGCAACGAAGCGTGGACCAAGAAGATGGAGTGGTCGCACAAGAAGGCGTTCAACGCAGCCAAAGTGAAGCCATTGGTTGTCGCGGGGGAGAAGACGGGCGAGGTTCGGTCTACGAATGGCTTGAGTTTTGTCCGCGTCTACAATGCCGGGCATATGGTTCCATCCAACCAACCACTCGTGTCCCTTGCGTTGATCGACCGCTTTTTCAATAACAAACCTCTCGATCGTGATGAGTAGAAATGGGACACCCTGCAGTCTGTGCTTAAGTAGTGGAGTTTTGACAATAGTTTTCGCAATGGAGTTTTCGTGCGCACCTCCTATGAATATATCGGTATTGGCTTCAGAGCCCGAGGCACTCCGTGTTTTCAAAAGGCACTGCTAAAGTCGAATAGGCAATGATCCCTGGCCAAACAGAATCGTCGTTGCATATATTAGGAAATGTGGCCAAAGCGGTCCCGCTGGCTCAAATTCATTCGGCGATGGCGTATTCAGATCGTCAAAAGGTGTAGTATTTAGAGTCGCAAGTTGGAAAAAGTCCACAACCAGAATTTCATGTTGTGTCATGGTGTCGCTCAAATGTGGAAATGTGGTTGTCAGTCGGTGCCGTTGTATTGATTCATGGAATGTATTGCACAACTTGAGACTTTGGAGACGTGAAGCTGAATTGTTCACCAAGGCCCAGAATCATCAGCATTTGATACAGCCGTGCTGTTGCTCCAAGTCCCATTGGTCAAAGTGCTGAGTTCCACCGACTTCAGATCACACATGAACAAAAGTCTTCCGACAATCGTGTCCCAAATCTGATGGTGATCTTCGCATAATTTTCGAAGTGCGATGTACACCGAACATTTAACCTTGTTCAGTATCTCGTCCAAGCCAACATATGCACGAGCTCCAAGTTCGTGCTCGTCATGCTCTGTGCGTCGTTAGGGCCCTGACCATCTCGGTTGGTACCAACTTCCAAAACACGCCAACACCTTTCGCTCTTACGGGCCTTTCGGTGACCGTATTACCTGTTTTCTGCGATGCCACTCGGCAGCAATCGGGGTACATTCAACTGCCCCGCAAGGATGACGACCACTATTTTTACTGGTTCTTCGAATCGCGTGGCAACCCCGAGACGGACCCGTTGGTGCTTTGGCTCACCGGTGGCCCTGGCACATCATCACTTTTCGGACTTTTAACTCAAAATTGGCCTTGTACCATCAATACCAAATCCATAATCCGTACTCGTGGACCAACCATGCCAACGTCATTTGGCTCGACCAGCCCACGGGCGTAGGCTTCTCATATTCGACATCGGAGCAAGACGATGACCACAACGAGATTGACGTTGGCCGCAATATCTATGGCCTTCTTCAAGGTTTCTTCAAGAAGAACCCGAAATTCAAAAATAACCCCGTTTTACATCTCGGGCGCAAGCTACGGTGGTCACTATTTCCCTTCTGCCGCGGCCATGCATCGACTGGATGGCCAATGACCGCAAGTTCCTCAACCATCCAACTGTGCAAACGAAATTGGACGTCAACAAGACGTGGGAATATTCGAGTTCGCGTGTGTACCAAGATTTCGTCATTGATTTCATGAAGGATTACGTCCAAGCCGTGGTCGATTTGCTGGCAGGGGGCGTTCGCGTGCTCATTTACGCTGGTGATGCTGATTTGATGTGCAACTGGATTGGCAACGAAGCGTGGACCAAGAAGATGGAGTGGTCGCACAAGAAGGCGTTCAACGCAGCCAAAGTGAAGCCATTGGTTGTCGCGGGGGAGAAGACGGGCGAGGTTCGGTCTACGAATGGCTTGAGTTTTGTCCGCGTCTACAATGCCGGGCACATGGTTCCATCCAACCAACCACAAGTGTCCCTTGCGTTGATTGACCGCTTCTTCAACAACAACCCCCTCGACCACGAATCTTAAGCTAACGTTAGCAGTCCAATGCAGTCGATGTAGCATTGATTAAGCTACGTTGTAATAGTGTTTGAACTTAACCAAATGGCACTTGTCAGCTCAGGCAAACTTGAGTCTGACCAATTGAATGCGTTGCTATTGTTCCTGCTGTATATACACACATAAGTGCTGTCCAAGTGGCACGCTGGGGCAGAATACGATGTTGATAACACGAAGCATTGACATTGGTTCAGCCTCGTTGTCTGTCAAAACGACGTTTTGAACGCTAATCTTGTTGCACCTTTTGAAACTGTGCCTAACATATGACAGTGTTGGGCATTGAAATTGCATAATTGTTGGCAATCATATCAAGTTTAACCTTGAATTCATGAGGAAGGTTTTGAATCGTCAAATGCGAAACTTCATCATTTTATTTGATAATTCATCATTTACTACTACTGTCTAATACTTCGAAGTATATACTACTTAGTATGTCGGTCTTTCTGAAGCCTATTTTCTATCGATTCGAAAACATGTACTCAAATATATATGTCATTTCACCCCTGACATTGTCCAAATTGCGCTCTGGGCTGCAATCGCCAGTCAGCACAAACAGCGAAGACATGAGCACGGAGAAGTCCCCCCTCTTCCGCGTCGTCTCCAAGCCGCGCAAGGCCAAGTCCTCCAAGTCGCTCCTCATGGCACTTGGCGCCGCCGCCGCGCTCGTGACGGTTGGCGTCACCACCTACGCCCGACCATCCGTCATGACCGCGGCCAATCACTCGCTCGTGCAAGACCTTTCAGTTATTGATCCTGCCTTCTGTGACGTCACGCGCCAGCAGTCGGGTTACATTCAACTGCCCCACAAGGTTGACGACCACTACTTTTACTGGTTCTTCGAATCGCGCGGGAACCCCGAGACAGACCCGTTGGTCCTGTGGCTCACGGGTGGCCCCGGCGGCTCGTCCATGTTTGCCCTCCTGCATGAAAACGGCCCTTGTACGATCGATGCCAACTTGACAACCGTGACCAATCCGTACTCGTGGACCAACCATGCCAATGTGATCTGGCTGGACCAGCCCACGGGCGTTGGCTTCTCGTACTCGACGTCCAAGCACGACGAGGACCACACTGAAGTCGACGTCGGGCGCAACATCTATGGCTTCCTCCAAGGCTTTCTCAAGAAGAATCCGAAATTCAAGCACCATCCGTTCTTCATCACGGGCGAAAGCTACGGCGGCCACTACGTCCCCGCCGCCGCGCACTACCTCTTAATGACCCCCGTGGGCGACGAAGATGTCGAGATCAACTTGCAAGGCATTGCCGTCGGCAATGGCCTGACCGACTCGGTCACACAAATCCCCCACACACTCGCCATGGTCAACAATGCATACAATGTTACGCTGGTTGCGCCCGAGCGCCTTGCCGACCTCCAGCTCGCGTCGGCTGCCGTCGCGACGCTCGTGGAAGCGTGCCAGGACCCTGCTTTGGAAGACGCGGCATGCCGCGAAGCGCTATACGGCTGGAGCAACGAGCTGCTCTTTGAGCTCGCGGGCCATTCGAAGCGCAATCCGTACGACATTCGCCAAGACTGCTCGCGCGGGTGCGACGACGCGTTTGAACACGTGCGGGCGTTTTTGAACTCGCCGGCCGTCCAAGCCAAACTTCGTGTGCAAAAGCGGTGGGAAGAGATGAATCGGGCCGTGGCCCAAGGTTTTGCCGTGGATTTCATGAAGAATTACGTGCAATTCGTGCCCGATTTGCTCGCCAAGAACGTTCGCGTGCTCGTGTACGCCGGCGACGCCGATTTGATGTGCAATTGGGTTGGCAACGAAGCGTGGACCAAGAAATTGGACTGGCCGGGTCATGCAGCGTTCAACGCCGCGGCCGTGACGCCGTTGATGGTGGCCGGCGCGACGGCGGGGGAAGTGCGATCGACCCGCGACTTGAGCTTTGTCCGTGTCTTCAACGCGGGACACATGGTTCCGTCCGACCAACCCCAAGTCGCGCTGACGTTGATCAACCGTTTCTTCCAGAACGCCCCGCTGGATGCGTAAGGGTGCCATGTACTACATAATTAAGTGTCCCGTCGGTCATATGTGTGAGATTTGGGACGGAGCTTGAGACGAATCTCGCAACCCATCACCTTTCCCGCAGCAGTGTAATCGCACACGTCTTGAGAATATCTGAATGACACAAGTTGTTTTCATCACACCTCGTTACACCGTCATGTAATCTGTGACGAAACAAAAAGAATACTTCGAAGTTCACACTTTTGAACATGGGAAGTTGACGTTCGACTGGATACGAGCTCGACGCAACACATACCCTTGAAGTTATTGAATATTTGATCAAAGAAGTGGTGCATGGCAAGTGTGGCCTGCATTGTTCGCCGCTCGTGGTCCAACATTTTCAGCATGCCAAGTTGGTGGCAGAGGTTGACTTCAACTTCAAGTTGAGACACGTGACAACTGTACAGAGGCACAGTCAACCGCCATGCTGTGGTTGTATTTTTGGCATGTCTCGGTGGAGGTCGTGACTGACTAGCTCGACTTGCGGCGCCCATGACCACCAATTGGGCATGATGTCGCACATGGGTGGACAGCGGTAATCAAGATGATCGATCCATCATGTTGGCCCTTGTTTCAGGCTTTGTCAAAGTCACGGCCTTAGCTTTGATGCATTCAATAATGCGACCCAAAGTCTAAGGTTCTCAATGCACAACCTACTTTGTCTCTCAAGCTGACACATTGCCGTCCATCCACGATATCATTTCATTCGTGAAGCAACGTGCGACAAATTCACCCGTTGGCTTTCGTGTCAACCCACAGCATCATATGCTTCCTCACTCATTTGTACTGGGTCATTTTCAAACATGCTCGGATTTGTGCACCACGCTTTCTTTTCCATGGCGGCATCGCTTTCGGTGCTCGCTGCTGACGTTTCGCTACTCTCGTCGTCAACAGTGCCATCGTCAGCCTTCTGCGACCCAAGTGTCAAGCACGAATTTGGCTACATCCAACTGCCGCACAAGGTCAACGACCACTACTTTTACTCGTTTTTCGAGTCGCGCGGCAACCCGGCCAAGGACCCGCTCGTCGTATGGCTCGAAGGTGGCCCGGGCTCGTCGTCCACATGGGCCATGTTCAACGTCAATGGTCCGTGCACGATCCGCGACGACCTCAACGGCACAACACTCAACCCGTACTCGTGGACCAAGCATGCCAACGTGCTGTGGCTGGACCAGCCCACGGGTGTGGGCTTTTCGTACGGCGACGCTGCCGACGATGACAGCAACGAGATAGACGTCGGTCGCAACTTTTACGCGTTTATGCAAGGCTGGCTCAAGCAGCACCCGCAGTTCAAGTCAAACCCGTTTTTCATCACGGGCCAGAGCTATGCGGGCCACTACGTCCCCGCGGCCGCCGCGTACATTGTCGAGCAAAAGACGCGGCTCACGGCGAGCTCAATTTACATCAACCTCCAAGGGATTGCGATCGGGAACGGCTTGACCGACACGGTGACGCAGATGGCGTCGTCGTTGCACATGGCAGTCAACAACTCGTACAACACGCCGCTCGTGTCGCCCGAAACGTTCAAGCAAATGAGCGACGACGCGGTGACGTTGGTCGACTTTTTGAACCAATGCCAAGCAATCAACGAGACCGACGCGTGCTTCATGGCGACACAATACTGGGCCGAGACGATCATGTTGCCCATGACGACCAAACCCACGCGCAACATCTACGACCTGCGCGAGGTGTGCAAAAACAATCGTTGCAACGACTACGGCGCCGAAAAGACCAAAACGTACTTGAATCTCCCGGCCGTGCAGGCGCGCTTGGGCGTCCACAAGAAGTTTGAGTGGAGCAACGACACAGTGCACGACAACTTTAGCGTCGACTTTGCCAAGAGCACGGTCGGATTTGTCCCCGCGGTGCTTGCCGCCGGCGTCCGCGTGCTCGTGTACGCTGGCGACGCCGATTTGATGTGCGACTGGATTGGCAACGACGCGTGGACCAAGAAGCTGGAGTGGCCAGGCGCCAAAGGCTTCAACGCAGCCCCGACCAAGTCGCTCAAAGTGGCGGGGAAGAAGGCTGGCGAAGTGCGTACGAGCCACGAACTGAGCTTTGTCCGTGTCTACAACGCCGGGCACATGGTCCCGTCTGACCAACCCGAAGTCGCGCTGGCGTTGATCAACCGCTTCTTCAAGAACGCGCCGTTGGATGGATAGCGGGTAGAGACAGACACGATGAGTTAGAAGGGTCGTCATGGACCGACGTTGCACCAAGATAAATTGACTCGTGTTATTCTTTGCTGTAATTTCGATACAAGGTATCATGAAGTATGCTCTGGCCACCAATGTAATCTGAGCGAGTTCAAATTTCCTGGGTTGGTTACGTGCTCGTCAAACGATACCCATACGTTGTGAGGTTGACAAGTTGCCCATTGTGGAACATAGCCTGGGACGCAACTCAAGGCAACCATCTTGTCCATATTCCTTTGTAGAATTGATTCCGCCGCGCAAGTAAAACGGTAGGTCGCAGAGCGTTCCAGAACGGTGAATTAACGAAACGGTCGACGGCTCAATGCCCGCACCAGTGATTTGATTTGACTCATCTACGCTGATGCAGTCCCTGTCCGCTACTGTCCACGATGAATCGTTGCCACTTTTGCTACCGGGTCCGCCCCGTGGGCTGTGTGTTGGCCGCTTCCAAGCTGTACTCCTGCCTCTGCTCGCGATCACCGCGTCCACCGGCCTGCTTCTGTCGACGATGCGATCGTACGTGCCACAACTCGAGCAATTTGATGCATTGCCACCATCGTCCTCCAAGACAGCGAACATCCTAGCCGGTCCCGCCTCGTCATTCTGCGACCCGCATGTACACCACGAATTTGGCTACGTTTCGCTCCACGAGAGTCGCAGCCACTACTTTTACGCGTTGTTTGAATCCCGGTCCAAGCACCGTGCGACTGATCCATTGATCATCTACCTCGAAGGCGGGCCCGGCGCGTCGTCTCTCTGGACCATGTTCAACCACAATGGCCCATGCACCATCGGCAGTGACCTCAACAGCACGACTTATAACCCATATTCGTGGACGTCGAATGCGAACGTGCTTTGGCTGGACCAACCCACGGGCGTTGGATTTTCACATGGTCTGCATCAACACAGCCATCGCCGCGACGTTGACATTGGACCGCTTGTCTATGGCTTTCTCCTGTCGTGGCTGCGCGACCACCCAGCCTACATGTCGCGACCGTTGTTCATCGCCGGACACCTCTTTGGCGGGTATCTCGCGCCCGCAGCCGCGCACTACATCCTCGCCCAAGAAGCAAACACATCACAAGAGTCGACGATCAACTTGAGTGGCATTATTATTGCCAGTGGCATCACAGACGCAATCGTGCAGTACCCGAGCCTAGTCGATGTGGTCGCAGCCAACGCGTACAACCTTACACTGGTCCAAACCAACCAACTGGAGACGTTCCGCGCATCGGCTGCGAAACTCAAACACCTTTTGGTGGCCTGCCAGGCCACGTCCAAGGATAGTGACACGGCGTGCGTCGGCGCCATTTCCGTGTGGGAGACGGAACTCTTGGACCCGATTCTGCACATCTCTCACGCCAAGATGCGCGATTTGCTCGACATGCGGCAAACCTGCATCCCCACTTGCCCCGACCGAGGCCGCGCCGAAACGGACGAGTTTCTCAACCTTCCATCAGTGCAAGCACTCTTGCAAGTCAATCGCTCCTTTGCGACCATGCGGCCATCCATTTTGGCGGCCTTTGCCGCCGTCCGCGCCAAATCAGCTATCCAATTTGTCGCGCCGCTGCTGGCGCAGGGCGTGCGCGTGCTTGCGTTTGCCGGCGATGCCGACCTGGTCGTGCCGTGGACGGGCGTCGATGCGTGGACTCGACAGCTCGAGTGGCTAGGTGCCAAGGCGTTCAACGATGACGCAGCCTCCGTGGCACCACTTGTTGTGGACGGCAAGGTCACGGGCGAGGTTCGATCCACCGCCGCTGGACTCAGTGCTGTCCGTGTCGACAAGGCTGGCAACGTTGTGTCGCTCGACCAGCCGGCCGTTGCGTTGGCGCTCGTGACTCGTTTTGTCCATGGCCTGCGGTTGGATCAATAACTCGTCAGTACGAGCATCCATCACAAAGCCATAGTCGTACGATAGACGTCGGAACAATGTATATGGATCAAAATTATACGCATGGTGTTGGCATGCCTCTATGGGTGGTCGAGCGCTTGGTTGCTCAAGAAGCGACTCAGGAGCGCGAGCGAGACCTCGGGTTGGTCCATTGGCACCATGTGTCCTGCGTTAAAGATCCGAACAAAGCTCAAGTCGTTGCTCGATTGAACGACGCCCGCCTTCGCCCCCGACACAGTCAACGGCAATTGCGGGGCTGCGTTGAACTGGGTCTTGTGTGGCCACTCCATCTTCTTGGTCCACGCTTCGTTGCCAATCCAGTTGCACATCAAATCGGCGTCGCCTGCATAGATGAGGACGCGGACACCGCCCGCCAGCAACTCTGGCACAAAGTGCACGTAATCCTTCATGAAATCAGCGCCAAAGTCGTCGTAGACGCGGTAGCTCACAGCCTGCCACGTCGAATTGGGTTTGACATGCAGTTTGGCTTGGACGGCCGGCGTGTTGAGAAACGTGACGGCGGACTGCATGTGGTTGGCGCAGCCTTGGGTGCAGTCTTCGCGCAGGTCGTATTGGTTGCGATTCGAGTCGAGGAGCGGACCGATGAGGTCGTTGGCCCATGCATCCCGCGCGTCCAAACACGCCTTATTGCTTTTCTTGGCCTGGCATTTCTTCACGAGTTCTGTCACGCGGGGCGTTGCTATTTGGAGGATAGGGATCTGCGCGGGGTCGACGAGCGAAATGTTGTATGCGTTGTGCACCATGTCGACAGTGTGGGCGACTTGCACAACCGTGTCCGTCATGCCGTTGCCCACGGCGATGCCTTGCAAGTTGATGGGCACGTCCGTCAAGTGAAAGAATTTCCTGTTTTGCAGGAGGATGTAGTGGGCCGCGGCGGGAACGTAATGGCCTCCGAAGCTCTCGCCCGTGATGAAAAACTTGTTGGTCTTGAATTTCGGATTCTTCTTCAGAAAGCCTTGAAGGAAGCCATAGATGTTGCGCCCGACGTCTTGTTCGTTGTGGTCGTCGTCTCTCTCGGACGTGGAATACGAAAAGCCAACGCCCGTGGGCTGGTCAAGCCAAATCACGTTGGCATGGTTCGTCCATGAGTAGGGGTTGTGAATGGTCGTGAGGTTGGCATCGATCGTACACGGGCCATTTTCAGACAAGAGGGCGACCATGGACGAGCCACCGGGGCCACCCGTGAGCCAAAGGACGAGCGGGTCTGTCTCGGGGTTGGAGCGCGACTCGAAGAACCAATAAAAGTAGTGGTCGTCAACCTTGTGGGAGATCTTGATGTAGCCTGATTGCTGGCGCGTGATGTCGCAGAAAGCAGGATCGGCGACCAAAGGATCTGTTGCTAGCGCGACGAGAGGAGCAGCAGGCATGCCTTGGTTGAAGGTCACGACACCGACTGTGGCGGTCAAGGCTCCGATGGCACCCAACGCCACGAATAGCGCTTTCTTGGTGCGGGAGCTAGTCTTGGCCTTGCGGGACTTGGACACGACGGTGAAGAGGGGCAACTTCTCGGACATGGTGCAAAATTGGAAATGAAGTGTAATGGTTAACGTCGTTCCATGGCAATTGGATGAGAAGCTGTCAGATTCACCGCGAGGAGCCAGCGGCAAGATGGTGAAAGATACCGAAAGTGCGTTTTAATGTCAGGATACATATTGACTATATTTATGTATCAAAACAAGGTAATTTTCCTTGCTATTGAGTAAAAACCCATTTTGACTGCTTTGAATTTGTGAAGGGGGCAGCTTGTTAAACGTCGAAACGGTGCAAAGATCACAGGTCTTCAATGTGGCCAGCGGAACCCACCATGGATTATACTGCCTGCAGTATACTGCACGCAATGGCATGATGATTGCAATGTGAAGCGAAATTTGCTGCGCTGCGAATAGCAGCGTTCGAAATTCAGGATTGTCAACCATCGATTCGATGCTTACCCAGACTCATTAAGGCCAAAAGTGGCACCAAACGTGGCAATATACATGAGTGGGTGGCTGTCGACGCTCCATTGATGGTCTTGTTGGAGCAGAAACTCCCAACTATGCAATGAAACTCACAATAGAATGCAATTTTTCGTTCACAGACTTCATTGCCACTCCAATTTGCCCAGGCTAGTTTATTACCACTATGCCACCGCCGATGTCTCTAGGGGCCAACTGCAACGCGACGACTCGGTCATGACCTTGTAAATCCGGCACGATGGTCTCCTTGAGCTTCTCACTGGGCTGATAAGCGTCCGAAGCCAAGTACCAATCTCGAACGTGACGTGCCTGTTGGTAGCCGACTTCGAAGAGGACGTGGCCACCGGGACGCACCATCACCGCGAGAGGTTCCCTCAGATGTTTGTACAACGCGAGTCCGTCGTCGTCGGCAAAGAGGGCGCTGTGGGGTTCATAGGCCAGGACTAGTCGCTTGGTCAACACAATACGACACACTTGTATCGTACCATGGGCGTCCATGGCAGCCGTGTCGGTCCGTGCAATGTACGGCGGGTTGCACAAGACAACGTCAAACAAAGCGTGGCAGCCCAGGTTATTCACTGGCAACGTTCGCATGTCCTGCTCAAGAAAGTTGACACGCTTAGTCACACCATGCCGCGCTGCATTTTCCTCTGCGACCGCGAGCGCCCCGGTGGAAATGTCGATTGCGACGCCCGTCGCATTGGGGAACTCGGTCAACGCGGCGACCACCAGGCATCCACTGCCAGTACCAATATCCAAGAGGCGAAAGGTCGCGTTCTTGTCGTTGTGCAGTGACTAGTCCATCGGTTAGTCAACACGCAATGGCTTGATACGAACCAAGACGAGGTCGATCAGCAGTTCCGTCTCGGGCCGAGGGATAAGCGTCTCGGGCGTAACTTTGAACGGCAGCGACCAAAAATCCTTCTCGCCCAGGATGTATGCAAGGGGCTCACCTGCCAGTCGCCGCGCTGACATTTCATCTAGAATGTGGCTGTGTGTGGTCGTCATCTAAGCACGAGTGTGACGCCGAGCACATGGAGGATGCAAGCTTACTGGCATGTCGGGTTGCATAAAGATCATTTCCCGCGAGAGTGGCGGGTGGAATACATGAGCGAGGATAGCGTTGAGTTCAGTGGATACGATGCCACGTTGGACGAGTCGCCGCCGCGCCTCCCGCAGGGTTGTGCTCAGCCACCGTCGACCCCAGTGTTGCTGCATGAGGTGCCTTGGTGTCTTGGGCGACCCAACAGCTCAAATGCGATTTGATTGGCTCGCTCTCTTTTCGGAACTTGTCCAAATTTCAAGCCCACTTGTTTCAGGACATTTGGAGTTCATCGTGATTGGCTTAGCTTCCATAACCGACGTTACTTCTAAATAATCAAAATTGAACTCAATAAGCAACTATTGCCCTTGGTCCAAGGCGGCATTGTGGAGGAACCGATCGACGAGGGCGACGGCAACTTCTGGGTGGTACCTCGGCACAAAGTGACCCGCGTCAAACACCCGCACAAAGCTCAAACCATGGCTTGACCGTACTTGGCCAGCCGTCTTTCCGTCCACGACAAGCGGCGTCACCGCCGCGGCGTTGTAAGTGCTCTTTCCGTCCCACTCGAGTTGCTTGGCCCACGCGTCGTTGCCTTGCCAATCACACACTAAATCAGCGTCCCCAACATAGAGCAGAACGCGAACGCCCGCGGCCAGCAGCGTCGGCACATAACGAACGTACGATTTGGCCATGTCGACGATAAAGGCGTTGAACGTCGTGTCGTTGTTTGTTTGGAAGTGCGCCTGCTTGTGCACACCCATCAACGTCCTTGTGTGCACTTGATTCAAAAATGCTTCGGTTGTCTTGCCGCCAAAGTCCCCACAGCCCAGTGTCGGCGAGCAGACTTGGCGCAAGTCCATGTCGTTGCGTAGTGGGTTCGTCACCATGGGTCCAATGATGTTGACAAACCAAAGTTGAACCGCTTCGAGACACGCGCGGGCTGCATTAGGCGACGACGTTTGGCATTCAACTAACTTGGTGCGCAATCTCTCGGCATCCGCTTGCATGTGGAGAAACTCGCCGGGCGTGACCAGCGAAATGTTGTACGAGTTGTCGCGCGCCATGTGGACGGTGGCTGGCATTTGTGTCACCGTGTCCGTCAGGCCATTTCCAATGGCAATGCCTTTCAAATTGATACGAATGCCATCCGATGACTTGGTGGTGGCTTGTTGCTGGGCTAGGATGTAGTGCGCCGCGGCTGGCACGTAATGACCGCCGTAGCTTTCGCCCATGATAAACAAGGGCCGGGTGTGCAGCTCGGGGTGCTTTTGGAGAAAACCTTGCATGAAGGCGTAAAAGTTGTGCCCAACATCCTCTTGGTTGTGGTCGTCGTCGGTGGCGTCGCCATATGAAAAGCCAACGCCCGAGGGCTGGTCCAGCCATACCACATTCGCGTTGTTTGTCCATGAATACGGGTTGGGGGTCGTGCCACTCAGATCGTCGTTGATCGAGCAAGGACCGTTTAAGTTGAAGATGGACCACGTGGACGACGCACCCGGTCCGCCTTCGAGCCACACGATGAGCGGGTCCGTCGCTGGGTTGTTGCGCGATTCAAAGTACGAGTAAAAGTAGTGGTCGTTAACCTTGTGCGGCAGTTGGATGTAGCCAAACTCGTGCTTGACAGTCGGGTCGCAGAACGACACTGCCAAGTCGATGGTGGTGGCGGTGGTCGCAGACGACGGGAAGATGGCGGAGCAAGCCAGCAGACTGCACATCGTGACTGCGATCACGGTCGCAAATGCGACTGGAAAGAGCTTGGACCAGAAGCGACGGGCGGGCCTGTCGACCAAGGGAGTCTCTTCTGTCGAGTGCATCGGGACAGCGACAATAAAAGAAGTGTGGTGCCCAAGTTGGCGGGGTGGAACAATCATGCTCCTTCTTGTTCCGTTTCGGAGCCGAGGACATCTCGTTCACTCATTGGTTGAATTCTCGACGTCACACATTCATTCTACTTAACAACACACTCCCAAACGATGGCAATTTGACGTCCGCCATTCGACCGAGCCATGACACCTTGGCGTTGTGTGCAGTCCAAGCAACGTTTGAAGGACTCCTGTTGAGGAGTTGTTTTTGTTAACATATATCGACTGGATAAAAAGCTGACCTCGCCGACGCCAACAATCGTCAACACTTAATTCGTTCATGTCATCAACGCTTCATCTCTTTTGTGGCGTAGTATATTAGCGATCTAATGATTCGTGGTGGAGGAAGCGATTGATGAGCGCGAGTGCGACGGCCGGCTGGTCCTTGGCCACCATATGTCCAGCATTGAACACTCGGACGAAGCTCAGCAACCGCGTGGCATGGACGTCGCCAGCCCAGACTCCGTCCACGATCAGCGGCACGACTGGCGCCGCGTTGAATTCGTGGTGGCCATGCCACTGCAGTTTCTTGGTCCATGCATCGTTGCCTTTCCAATCGCAAATGAGGTCGGCGTCGCCTGCAAACACCAACACACGAACGCCACGCGCGAGAACGTCGGCAACGTACTGGACAGCATTGATTTCTTCGTCAACGTCAAAGGCATCCAGCAACGTGTCGTTGCTCCACGAAAATGTCTTGCGCGCGCCGAGGCGGTGGCGGACCCACGGTTGGTTGAGGAATGCCTCGGTCTTGGCACCGCCAAAGTCGTCGCAGTCGGGATCACACAGCTGGCGAAAGTCGTATTGATTGCGCGTTGGGTTGGTTGTCATGGGTTCCAACAACGTTGTGTCCCAGAGTTCGTCCGTGTCGAGACATGCTTGGGTTTCGTTGGGCTGCTGGCACCGCTTGACCAGCTCGGCCACGACGTTGGCGTCCTCGCGCATTTGTTTCAGTTCGTTGGGTGTGACGAGCGTGATGTTGTACGCGTTGGGGTCGGCAGCCATCTCGACTAACATGGGGTACTGGGTCACGGTATCAGTCAAGCCATTGCCAATGGCGATGCCTTGCAAGTTGATGTGCACGACAGACGCATCGTCGTCGTTGTCATTCAACTGGTGGTCGACAATGTAGGCTGCCGCCGCGGGGACATAATGACCGCCGTAGCTTTTGCCTGCGATAAAGAACGGCTGCGATTGAAACGCGGGGTGCTTCTTGAACCAGCCTTGGAGAAACGCAAAGATGTTACGGCCAACGTCGTCGCTCGTGGCATCCTCGTCGCCCGCCACGCCGTACGAAAAGCCAACGCCCGTAGGTTGGTCGAGCCAAATGACGCTGGCGTTGTTCGTCCACGAGTATGGATTGGTTGAAGTCGTCAAGTTGGCGTCAATGGTGCAAGGGCCATTGCAATCCAGCAACGACCACATGGACGACGTGCCAGGGCCACCTTCGAGCCAGAGCACGACCGAGTCCGTCGTCGGGTCGTTGCGGGACTCAAAGAACCAGTAAAAGTAGTGGTCGTTGACCTTGTGCGGCAAGCGAATGTACCCCGACGACTGAAAGCCAGTGTCGCAAAAGACTGGCAGGGGCCCGGGCGCCGCCACCGTTTCAACCATGGTGGCGAAATTGGGTGGTTGTGGGAGTCCCACTGCAAACAAAATGCAACCAATGACGCCCACGACAAGACAGAGCAGGCTAGGGACTTGACACCATGGGTCTTGCCGATGACTGGCCCATCGCCTCGACGATTTGAGCAGTGGCGTCGTGACAGGTGCCATGGGCGCAAAAAGATTAGTGTCAATCGACACGAAACACCGAACATGTCCCGTCGAAGATCCACGTTGACCAATCCGCGTGGAGCAAATTACAAAAGATCGCCGAGACGACGACGGTTCGTGGTGGTGGCCATTGTTGTCGCTCGAACATGTTTATCATTCAAGGCAGCACCAAAATGTAAGCATCGAGGTGACGCGTGGGCGTCAGGGCAACAAAACAAAAATACAAATTTTTCAAACTGCTTGGGATGTCCTTCAACGTCTACTCGGCGTCGGCGTCACTCGCTGCCACTTGGCGCGCCACGAGTGTCCGATATATGCCGTTCATGTCCATAAGTTCATGATGCGTGCCTTGTTCGACAATGCGGCCGTCGCTCGCAACGGCAATCAAATCTGCATTTTGGATCGTCGTCAGCCGGTGGGCTACAATGATTGTCGTGCGTTTCTTCATCTCCAACAGCGCGTCCAAACTGGCCTGCACAATGCGCTCGCTTTCGTTGTCGAGGGCGCTCGTGGCTTCGTCAAGGAGAAGGACCTCAGGGTCACGCAAGATGGCGCGGGCGATCGCAATGCGTTGCTTCTGGCCACCCGACAACTACAATGGGTCAGGCGCAAACTACTCGACCATGCGATTTTCGTACCTGAGCCCCCCGATCGCCCACTTGCGTCTTGTACCCCTCGGGAAACTGTACGATGAAATCGTGCGCGTTGGCCATCTGCGCGGCCTTTTCAATGTCGGCTTGCGACGATCCAGGTTTGCCCGTGCCAATGTTGTCGGCAATCGTGCCAACAAAGAGGACGGGTTCTTGACCCACGAGCGATATGTGTTCGCGCAACCACGAGAGGTTGAGCGATCGGACGTCGACGCCGTCAAACAACACGCGTCCGTCCAGCGGGTCGTAGAATCGTTCGAGCAAACCAATGGCTGTGCTCTTGCCACTGCCGCTGGACCCGACGAGCGCCACGGTCGTGCCGGCTTCGATGACGAGGTTGTAGTCCTTGTACACCATCGAGTCGGGGCGCGCGGGGTAAGCAAAGCGAACGTTTTGGAATTCTATGCGTCCGGCCACATGGGGGAGCTTTTGGCCGACGTCGGTGATGCATTCGATAGCTGGGACGCGGTCGATGATGGCAAACACGTTGGCGGTGGCGGCGCGCGCTTTGCCCATGCCACCGAGTGCTTGCGCGGCCGTGCCCAGGCCAAAGCTGGACATCATGAGCGCCATGAGGACGGTAAACATGTCGCCAAACGCAATGATGCGGTGCGAGATGAGGTACCCACCAAACCAAAAGAGGAACGCCATGGAAAAAAACATCATCGCTTGCGAGAGCCCAAACACAAAGCCAAGCGAGATGGCCGTGGCACGGGACTCGGCCGACGCGAGGGCCACGTGCTGCGCATACCGCGCCAAGAGTGTCTGCTCCATCCCGAACGATACGACTGTGCGAATGGAGCCAATCGTTTCGGACAAGAGTGCGCCCGCGAGCAAGTCGCCTTCCTTGTCGTCTTCCTTTGCTTGCGGGTTGAACGACTTGGCGCGCATCTTTGATGCAAACCCCATGAGCGGGAAGACCCCGAGGAGCGCCAGCGTCATTTGCCAGCTGTGATAAAACGCAATTGAAAACCCGACGGCGAGGCACACGACGACATTGAGCACATTCTTGAGCAAGTCGGACGACATTTTCTGGATCAGCGCACAGTCGGTGCTCAAACTCGCTTGCAAAGCGCCAGACGAATGCTCGGGCAAGTCGTACCAGCCAACTTCTTGGCGGAGCATCGCGGCAAAGCCCATGGCGCGGAGTCGCGACGTAAGGCGCTCAGAGACGACGCTGAAACCATAGTTTTGACAGACGTTGCCAATGCAGTAGCCCACGCCGAGGATCAAAAAGTAGCCCGACCACTTGAGACCTTCCATCTTCATGTCGTGGTTCGAGAGCGAAAAGTTGAAAAAGAGGATGATGCACTGCGAGAGGAGCGTGCCCCACAACGGAAACGTCCCGCCCGTGAGCAGCGCGCCAAAACAGCCCAAGGCCAAGTAGCCCATTTCCGGTCGACTCAAGGCCCAAATGCGCTGGAACGGGACCTTGACTGGAGCGCGTTTGGCCGAGGGGGGCGGTGGTGTCGCCTCTGTTTTGACTTGGAGAGGCGCCGCCGCCTCGATCTTGGTCGGTTCGATAGCCTTGGGTGCCAACGACCCTAGCTTGCTTGGCGAGGGGAATGCCGTCACGCTGGTCTTCTTGGGGCTCTTGCGCGATTGTGCTTCGACGAGCATCCGGTATTCGCCATTTTCCAGTCGCATGAGTTCGTCGTGCGGGCCTTGCTCGACGACTTTGCCGGCGCTGAGCACAACAATGCGGTCGGCGTTGCGAATCGTTGCGAGGCGGTGGGCAATGATGATGGTCGTGCGCTTGCGTGATTCGAGCAGCGCGTCGAGCGATTCTTGGACGATGCGCTCGCTCTCCGTGTCGAGCGCGCTCGTGGCTTCGTCCAACAACAAAATTGCGGGGTTCTTGATGATCGCACGGGCAATCGCAATGCGCTGCTTCTGCCCGCCCGAGAGTTGAGCGCCGCGGTCGCCCACGAGCGTGTCAAAGCCTTGCGGAAACGTCAAAATGAAATCGTATGCGTTGGCGCGGCGCGCGGCGTCGTGGATCTCGTCAAGCGTCGCGCCTGGCTTGCCGTGACGGATGTTGCCAGCAATCGAGTCAGCAAAGAGGCATGGCTCTTGCCCGACGAGGCCGATTTGCTGCCGTAGCCAGCGTGGGTTGACTGTCTTCAAATCGACGCCATCGAGTTTGACCATGCCATGGATTGGGTCGTAGAAGCGCTCGACGAGCGACACGATCGTGCTCTTGCCGCTGCCACTCGGCCCCACAAGTGCCACCTTTTCACCGGCTGCAATCGTGAGGCTGTAGCCCTTGCACACGGGAATGTGCGGCCGCGACGGGTAGGTAAACTCGACGTCGACAAGCTCAATATGACCTGCGACTTTGTCGAGTGTGACGCCAGCATCGGTTAGCGAATCGATCTTTGACTCGAGGTCAATGGTTGCGTAGGCATCATGAGCCGCGGCACGCGCCGACACGATGGCTTCCATCGCAGGATTGGCTTGGCCCAGCGCCATCGCGCCCATGATGACCCCAAAGAAGACCTTGAGTACTTTGCCGCCGTCGTAGCAGTTGGTCGTGCACTTGTCACTTGTCAAGTTGTCGTCTGCGACCACGACGGCGCCGTATGAGATGGCGACAGCATACGTCATGAAGATCATCATGAACGTAAACCCGCCGCCGACGCCCGTCATTAGGCCCTTCTTGATGCCCGCGGCTTCGGCCAGCGTGAGCGCGGCCGTGTACTTCTGGGTCATGGCAGGCACCGAGTTAAACACGTGGACCGTGCGGATGTTGGAAATGGATTCTTCGGCCACGGCGCCAGCTTGGGCGTATGCCTGTGGTACCACGTCAGATCGATGGCCAATCGAGGTGGCACCTTGATGGCGTTTTGCACGGCAGTCGACGTTGTCTTCATCATGCACGCGAGTCCGACGACCAAGACGGGCAAAAATGCCACGACCACAAGCGAGAGCTTCCAGCCACTCACAAAACCAATCGTGACGCCGGCTACGGACATGGAGATGCAGTTCCAATAGTCGCCAACCTTGCGACCAATGCCTTCTTCGATGAGCAAGACTGCTTCCGTGACCTTGGTTGAGAGCGTCTGGGGGTTGTTGACGTCGAACCAGCCAATGTCTTGCTTGAGGATGCCAGCAATGTAGGCCACGCGGAGGCGCTCGGCTTGCCGCGTGGCGGTGAACGACCAGCACATGACTTGAACGAACCCCGTCGCAACGACCCCAAGGCCCACGCCCATAAACTCGAGCGCGATGGTTTTGACCGCCTCGAGCATCGTGTCGTAATTCTACGCCAAAGTCAAGGGCAAGGAATATCTGGTCAACCTACACCGTCGGGGGGGTTGAACGCCGTCACGACGTTCCCCATGAGCAAGATGCGCAGGGGTTGGGCACACCCAGTCGCGATTGCCGCCACCGAGCCAAGGGTAATCAAGGCATAGTCGGATTGCGTGGCATACCGAAAGAGATTTCGGAACGACACCATTTGGCCACGGGGGACTTTGCCGCGCCGCCGCGTCCCTGGCCCCGATTCTCCCGTTGGGGTTGTGGAAGGTGTCGCGGGTACTGGGGCAGCGTTGGCATTGGTGGGAGATGACATGGACGACGCAGCCACGTGTACTTTTGGCATCGACGGCAAATCCAAAAGTAGCAACCATGACCCCATCTCACGAGTATGCTATTTTTGTCCACAACCAACATGGAGCGTCGCTGATATATTGATGTCGCAGCATGGCGCAGTGGTAAACATCGACTCTAATTGGCCCACCAACCTCGGAAAGCCGTGCCAAAGTCGGGAACGAGGCAGCGCATCGCCAAAAAACGTGTTTATAAATATTTTTAGAGCATTGGGGGGTGGCGATGCCCCGAGACCGGGGTGTAAACATCAAGGGACAAAAGGGTTAGCTGCAAGCAAGTCATTCGCGGCTTCTCGGATGGGCTCACACAAGGCGAGGCAATTGCGTCGCAAACGTGTTGGCCATCATCGTGGTCGAAACGTCCAGTGCCAAGCGGCACGTGGACGACATTGATTGATGGAGGCTCGCGTGGCGACGGGCCATGGCTTCATGTTGCATACGGAAGGCCGTCCGAGAGGGCGAGAGCGCCTGCTTCTTGGACTTGTTGAGCGCCTTCGTCGCCAGCGAAGACGTCGCGTTGATCTTGCGAGAAAAACACGACGGCTTGCGCTGGGCCGCAGCCGCCGCGACATCGCACCAGGCATAGATCTCCTTGGGCGTCGTCGTCGTGGTGCCGGTCATGCTGCGGACTGGTGGGGCTTACGTGGTGGCAAGTGAATTGACTTGTGTCGGCGAGCAATGCCCCATCGTGCTGGGCGGAGAACACACGCGCTTGCCCCCGAACTATCCGAACGTGAGTTGCAACAACCTCCGTTGAAGCGGCGACCTCTGATTGGTCCATTTGCATACCCGTTACACTGCAATCGGCGCATGCAGTATTTCAAAACGACGACGACCACCATGATATCATGGTGATTGTTCTATATAATAATGGTTCAAAAAGCCATCACGACGAGTCAAAGGCGCTCGGCGTGGACGAATCTCGGCTAATATAGGGCAAAAACCCTCCGTTTTATACTTGAGAAACGTATGCCATGGGCTGGCACCCCATCTTCAGGAACTAGTCGAGATCTAGAAGTGTTGTCGCGGCCGCCGCCGGCTGAAGTCAAGCGACGCTGCGTTTGGCGTGTCTGGTTGTGAGGGTCGAGGACACGTTTTTGGCTTTCACGCATGTCGTTTTATGCTAGCGGCGCAAGCTAAACCCCCTGGGAACAGCAGAAGGAGGAGCCGTTGGAAAGGGAGTCGATGTTGGCAGATCTGGCCTCTGATGCAACAGCGTCACGGTGTCTCCTCGGTGCAGGGACTGAAGCTTGTGCAAGGGCACCGGAGAGATTTGATGTCGTAACCACCTCCTCTGTCATGACACATGCATGTCAATCACAAGGCACGTGTCCTGGTCTTGAAGACGGACAGCCTCCATGTGAAATGTCGAGGAACAACAAGCGAGGCATGTTGGTTTCACTTGTTACTTGTACTTAGAAGTACCAGTGTGTGGGTTTTGCAAGTGGCGGTCTCTGGGTTTCTGGGGTGTTTCTCACTCTCAAGGCGAAGAAGCCACCATGGATAGCAAATGCAGCTTGCTTGTGATTTAAACGCTGACTGTAAAGAATGGTCAAGCGATGTGAGAAGAGAGACGCGGTCGGTCGTAAGGGATACAGTCAGAAGTCAGCACTGAACATCACCGCCTCAGAGGTGAATACCTTATTTGGGACGACGGCAGCAAACACAGACAACACAGACCAGATCCTCCTGAAAGTATTTCTTGAGACTCGGAATCGTCTCACCCCCATCGCATGTCCTTAAGTCAAGTCGCGGCCATGTCAGGTCCATCTCCAAGTCTCGGCGGCTATGTGGGGAGACCACTCTTCTCCTGCAATCGCAATCGACGTCATATTTTGCTCGGCATGTTCGACGAACGCAGGTCTCAACCTGCATTTTGTAATCTGACACTCATGATAAAGTCAGAAAGAGATCCATTTTCATTCGAGCATGCAGTCTGCAAGAAATACATAAGTGTCGCTGTTTAAATTATTACAATAAATGATAGTGTGTGGGCTCATCATGTAGGCTTTCGATATGTTGATCACACCCCCAGAAAGTTGACTTGCGTTCGTCAGTCTTTTCAGAGAAGTTTGGGCATGTCCTCCATGAAGGCGGTGGCGATTTGCTGCATGTATGTGAGTGTCGCTTCAGCCGTCGACTTGGACTTATCCAGGCCCATCACGCTGGCCCGAGTCTTGAGCATCGCTTCTTGCTGCTTCTTCAGGGCGTTGCGGGGGGGCATGGCTTGCTTGGGCTTGCGGTTGTGGTGGAGTTGTGCCGCAAGTTTGACGGGCGTTGTCGCGAGACGGCGTGTGGCAGCCGAGGTTGTTGGCGCGGGTGTGGAAGGACGGCGATGGACGGCGGCGGCCTTGGCGTCGCACCAGGAATAGACGCCGTTGGTCGTGGCGGCGGCGGCAGCGGTGGTGGCGGTGGCAGACATGTTGTTCTGTGTGGGACTGGGTTAATTGAAGAATGATTCTGCGCAGCCACCTTCAATGGGTTGCGATCTGAAGATCCTGTCCCGCGAATGATGGGCTCGTCCACCCTGAAAAGGTCCTTCGAAAGTACATTCTCGAAATTTTCTCTCGAGCAGCGCGGTGATTGGCTGGCCGGAAGTTTCGAGTGGCCAATCCGCGTCTACCACAGATGAAAAATCCAGCTTCGTTCGACAAATCCTTGCGCGGAATCGGTTTTAATTTTCAGCCAATGGCATCGCTGGATTTGTGAAAATTACACAGTGACCGTGCTGCGATTTGGCCACTCTTGATCGACCAACAACCACATCCGCAGGCTCATCGAACAACAGCGAGAGAGATTTGTGCCGTTTCCGCCGCCAACGTCGTTGAACGCACCCCCTTGTCATTCATCAACTTGGCACCCGATCGCACCCTTGCTCCATAATCATCATGGTCTTGCCGCCTTCTACCAACCTCCAACACAGCAGCAGACACCAGCACACGACTGACGACTCGCCGTGGGATAAGTTTATGCATGCCATGTCCCGTTTCACGGCCAACGTCGAAGCGGTCGTCGCAGCGTTCCTTCTCTCGACGGCTAAGGCATCGTCGCCGCCGCGGTGTCCGTGCCGCCGCATCCCGCTTCCCACAGGCCGCGTCGCGCTCCGCATCATCCAAGAACGCCGCGCGGCGTCGACATTTCGCTCGATCGCCGACGACGACTGCATGAGCGTCGACAGCGATGACGAGACCGAAGGCAGCGAAGACTCGTATGGGGCCAACGACGACGGCGGCGGCGCGTTCGAGTGGGCCGAGCTGCTTCTCCAGAACCGCTTCCTCGACCTCTATGTCCGCCACGCCGCCGCGCTTACGATCCAGCGCGCCTTTTTGCGCCACAAAACCACACCATCATCCTCGGATCGACGACGACGGCGCACGCCGCTGGCTAGCCTCATGCGGCTGCAGGAGGAAATCGACGCCAAGCACCACGCGGCCCGCGCGATTCAGCTGCTCTGGCGGCGACACACACACACTGCCACGTCGTGCACCAGTGTTCAACGACTCAAGCGAAAACGGCTGCATGTCCTCCAGACAACCATGACGACAACCCACGAGGTGACAGATTGCCGGCACACGCTCGTCCAAGACGCCAAAGAGTTTGTCGTCCGTGCGTTGCAGTGCTAGCGATCGTCGAGGACCTCAGAAAAAAACAGAAGTGTGGCCGAGCCATGGGCAGCTCGGCCAGACATAGACACCCCATCGTGGTATTTCAAATATGTGTATCATACTCGACTACGACACTTCGCTCGACGGGGCAAACGGTGTCCATAGCTCCACAAAGCGCCGCACGCGCTCGTTTTCCGCCGCGAGACTCGGGTGGTACCGGCCATATCGCGGCGGATCGACTTCCAACATGCCTGCAATCGTGTCCATGCCGAAATCGGCGGGGAATTGCGCCGCGTCTTCAATGATGTGCCCATACCCGCCATAGGTCGGAGGCGCGCCATTATTTTGGATGGGCCATTCGACGTGAAAGTAGGCAAAGTTCTAGCCGCATACCGTCAGAATCTCACGTCGACCGAATCCCTACCTTTGGAATGGCTCGCTTCACGCCCTTGCCACTCGTGTCGATGATCTTCTTGTGGGTCGACCACTCTTCGTCGCATTCGAGGATGGCCTGTTTGAAAAAGAGCGGCACATCCGCGGCCGTCTCGCGCGGCAGCGCCACGCACTCGATGACCGTGTGCCGCTTCTTGGCCGCGTCGAATGTCCGCTCCATGAAGACCATCGACTGCTCCTGCGACTGCGCCATCGCTTCCAGCGCGGCCTTGAATGCCGCGACCTCGGCGTCCACGGATTCGTCCATGCTCGTCATTGCCGCCACGTGCTCGGTCGGGACGATCAAGCACTGGAGGTCGACGACGGTCGATGCCGCTGCAAGCGCCACGTACGCGTGCTGGCCCATCGCGACGACCAGATGGCCCTTGAACGCGTCGCTGCCGGGGCAGTGCCAGCAGCGCTGCATGGCCTTGTCCCAGTTCAGCCGGTCGCTCAGCATTGCGCGTTCGTTCTTCTCGGCGAACGCGCGTTCGGTCAACCGAGCTTTCGCGCCCGTGTGCATCTTCATGTTGACGTCGTCCTCCTCGTCAAACCCGCTCGCGCCCTTCTTTTGGGCCAAGTCTGACCCTTCGTAGCGCGCGCCCAGTCGCACTACGTTCTTCATAAAGACCGCGTCCATGTCGGGCACTTGGCCCGATTTTTCTTCGCGAACGAGGTCGTCCAGCGAGGCGTCGTCGCCGGCGCTGCTGCGTTTGCCGCGCTTGGTGCCGTGCAGCGCGTCTTCGGGCCGCTCGGGCAACGTGTCGCGCGCACGCACCATGGCCCGCGTTGGCTTTGTCGCGCCTCGGGTGGCCTTGGCAGTCACTTGAACATGTTCGAGCTGGTTGAGTTGCTTGGTCAGTGTGTCAAACAAGGCCAGGTTGCCACGCATCTTGGCTCGGAGCGCTTGCGCCGCCAATTTGTTCAAGTCCACCGGCTCGTTGGCTGATGGCATCGACGGATGCGAGGACGTGGACGGAAGCGGAACGGGTGCGACTTGGGTCGGTTGACTTGGCGGTGATGCACGATCCGACGTCGACGACGATGTTGTTGGCGCGCGGTATAAAAAGGCTGCGCGCCGCGCCGCTTCTTCCTTCTCGGCGTCCGTCAGCATGGCCGCGGCCGCTTTGGCTTTGTCTCGTGCCTGTCGGTCGTGTGTGTCGTCACGACGACGGCGATCGTCATGTCGTCGATCGTTGGTTCGTCGATCGTCGGGTCGCCGGTCAGTCGTGCATGCACCCCGACGATCCGAGGACCGACCTCGACGAGGGGCCGAGCGATCGCGTTGGTGATGGTGCCGGCGGCGGCGGTCGTTGTCGTCGTCGTCGGGCAATTTCGAGTAATCAATGGGGCCGCCGTCGTCCCCGTCGTCGTCATTGTCCTGGCCGTCCTTGCCGCCGCTCGTTTCCTTGGCCAAAGATGAATACTTCATGCGGGACGTGTACTCGGAAATGAGCTTCTTGTCGCCTGCCGACGACGACGACGGCGACGCGACCGGCGGTTTGGTTGATGGTGGCAGGCGTTTGTATCGCAAATGGGAATTCGCGTCGCCGCTCGCTTGTGCCTGCGCCTCCAACTCGGCCAGGGACATGCCGTATTGGGCACGCACGATGGCTTCGACAGACTCGCCCGACTCGGCGGCGCGTTGCCGCGCGCGCACAAGCATCTTGTACTTCCAACTGGCGCCGCCGTCGCCGAGAGACGAGGAAGGACCGGTTGACAACGGTTCAGTGGAGGATGAAGAAGCATTCATGCCTTGCTGGGCACTGGCGCTGGTCTTTGGGTCGTAGAGTCCATAGAGCAAGCCTGGACGACATCAGAGGGCGAGACACGCGACGACACCCGACAGACCTGAATTGGGTTCGCGGAGACCTTGTTCAATTTCGCTCTGCTTTGTCTTCTCCAAGTCGATCTTGCGTTGTTCGTCGGCCGTGTGTTGTACTGGACGCGGTGGACCTCCCATGAAATCCTGCCAAGACGATGAGTTCGCATGACATGTGTGGGAGGGGGGACGAAGCAATAGACACATACCATGTTCATCCACTCGTCGCGCTGAATGGATGGAGCGGGAGGTGCAGCGGCGGCTGCAGTGGGGGGCGGCACATCATCGTCGTCGTTGCTGTCGCTTGCTTTGTCTTTGCTCTGCTCGTCGTCGCCTGAGTCGCAGTTTGTTCACAGAGATGGTCGTACCTTTTTCTTCTTCTTGTGGGATTTCGAGTCCTTCTTCTTGGGGTCCTTCTTCTTCTTCTTCTTGCGATCGTCGTCGTCCGAGTCGGACGCATGCGCCGCGCCAAACCGGATCCCCGACAACAGCGACGACATCGTGCACCCGTGTGGAGCAAACGGAAGTTGCAGCCATAGATTCTGATTGGTTGATATTTAATTCACTTGACGAATTGATTGGTTGGTGGATTTATTTTAGCCAACCATATGCCGATGATTTCAACGAAGAATGATGCTCATTTCCATCAAGAATGTTGCTCGTTTTGACGGGGCCGACACACTGCAGCATCAACTTTTGTTGTCTGCACTTGGAGATGTTGACTAACAATCGGGATCCCGTTTAGTGACGCACCTCACCTACAGTCTATGACAGCCATCACTTTACAATTCGCCTCACACACCCAAATGGCACCCGTCTCGTCAGAAGCTTCGCCGCTGGTCAAGAACCAGTCATCGCCACCCGCCACCTCCACGTGGAATGCAGTCCGCGTGATCGGCGCCGCGGCAGCCATCATCGTCGGCGGTGGCCTTATATACTACGCAACGCGATCGACCACCAACACTTCCACGTCGTCCTTTTGCGACCCGAAAGTCAAGCACGAGTTTGGCTACATCCAGCTGCCGCACAAGGTCAACGACCACTACTTTTATTCGTACTTTGAATCGCGCAACAACCCAGCGACGGACCCACTCGTCGTGTGGCTCGAAGGCGGCCCAGGCTCGTCCTCAACCTTTACCATGTTTAGCATGAATGGTCCGTGCTTCGTCAGTGACGACTTTCGTACGGTCTTGAATCCGTACTCGTGGACGACCAATGCCAACATGTTGTGGCTGGACCAGCCCACGGGCGTGGGCTTTTCGTTTGGAGACGCAGCCGACGACGACAGCAACGAAGACGACGTTGGACGCAACTTTTACGGTTTCATGCAAGGCTTCTTGCGCAAGCACCCCGAACTGGCATCGACGCCATTCTATATTGCTGGTCAAAGTTTCGGCGGCCATTACGTACCCGCTGCCGCGAACTACATTGTCCGCCACCAAGCGAATCAATCGACTTCTGCCGATGCGACGCACATCAACTTGCGAGGCATCTGGATTGGCAATGGCTTGACCGACACAGTCATGCAGTTTCCCAAGACTGTCGACATGGTTGACGCTGTCGCCCAGCAGTACAACATCACGCTGGCGTCGCCGGCCACCGTCGTCCAAATGCGCAAGGACGCCGCCGTCGTGGCCCACCTCATCCAAGAATGCCAGTCGCCCAACGCGACCCAAGTGTGCCTCGATGCCATGTCCATCTGGAGCGAGAAACTCGTCGGTCCCATGATCGAAAACCCATTACGGAATCCGTACGACGTCCGGGATGCCTGCTCGCCCGCGTGCGACGACTACGGCATGGCCAAACTTGGCACGTACCTCAACTTGCCTCATGTTCAGAAAGCGCTCGGGGTCAACCAGACGTATGCATGGAACAACGCAACCGTGGCCGCGGAATTCATGGTTGATGCTGGCAAATCGGTTGTCCACTTGGTGCCTGAGATCCTCGCCGCCGGGGTTCGCGTGGTGTTGAATGTTGGCGATGCGGATTTGATGTGCGATTGGCTTGGCAACGACGCCTGGGCCAAGAGCCTCGTGTGGCCAGGGAAGGCGTCGTACAATGCAGCGCCCGTGACACCACTCGTCGTGGATGGGGCCAACGCAGGTCAAGTGCGATCGGCCCACGGGTTGAGTTTTGTCCGGATTTTCAATTCGGGGCACTGCGTGCCAGCAAACCAACCGGTCGTGAGCCTCGAACTCTTCAATCGGTTTCTGCAAAACGCCGCCTTGGACAAGTAGACACAATTATTCTAATGGGCAATCGAGCATAACACGATGACATTCGACTTTCTGACTTGCGTGTAATCTAGAAGTTCAGGAGCCCACGCCACCCTGTGCTGTTTATCATATGACCCTTGGCTGACTCTGCGAGACGGACAAGGCGCATTCGCGAATTGCTGTCGCAGAGCTGAAAAAGATCGTCCAGATTCGATTTCAACGATCCCCAGGTGACAGTGGTACCCAAAACGAGGCTTTCGACGTTCATTCCCCCTACCCCTACACAGTATCCGCAAGTCAGCCCAGCGTTCGATATTCAAGGCACATGGCGACCTTGTCATCCATTTCGACTTTGATCAACATGTCCTCACGCCGCACGTCCGAAGGAACGCCGCTTGTCAAAGAAGACCACGAATCCCGTCATGACGCGCCGGGCAAATCCAAGTACTTGCTCGTGACGCTTGGTTCGGCGGCCCTGGCGACGGTCGGTGGTCTCTTCGTCTACTTCGCCACGCACCCATCGTCGTCCTTCTCGGTGACCACGGCGCCGTCGTATTGCGACCCGAGTGTCAAGCACGAGTTTGGCTACATCCAACTGCCGCACAAGGTCAACGACCACTACTTTTACTCGTTTTTCGAGTCGCGCCACAACCCAGCAACGGACCCACTCGTCGTGTGGCTCGAGGGCGGTCCGGGCTCGTCGTCGACGTGGGCCATGTTCAACGTGAACGGCCCTTGTTTCATCGGAGACAACTTGAACAGCACCGCCAAGAACCCGTTCTCGTGGACCGAGCACTCCAACATGCTGTGGCTGGACCAGCCCACGAACGTTGGCTTTTCCGTCGGTGACGCCGCCGACGACGATCGCGACGAAGCGGATGTTGGACGCAACTTTTATGCCTTCATGCAAAGCTGGCTCAAGCAGCATCCGCAGTATCAAGCGCGTCCACTTTACATTGCAGGGCAGAGCTACGGGGGCCATTATGTGCCCGCGGCGGCCCAGTACATTGTCCGCGAGCAAGCAAAGGCAGCTTTGGCTCCAGATGCGATCCACATCAACTTGCAAGGGATTTCCATTGGCAATGGGTTCACCAACCCCGTGATTCAAGCGCCCATGGTGGTCGACATGGTTGACGCCATCGCCCACGAGTACAACATCACGCTGGCATCACCCGCGACAGTCGCCCAACTGCGACACGATGCTGCTGTCGTGGGCCACCTCCTGCAAGCATGCCAATCGGCCAACGAGACCCACGCATGCCTCGAGGCGTTGACCATGTGGAGCGACAAGATCTTGACGCCACTCGTGACGAATCCGACGCGCAACCCGTACGACGTCCGGGATATCTGCGACCCCACATGCAACGACTATGGCATGGCCAAGACAGGCGTCTACCTCAACCAACCGCATGTCCAAGCGATGCTCGGCGTGCACAAACCCTATGCATGGAACAACGCAACCGTTGGGATGGCATTTGCCGTCGACGCGGGCAAGTCGGTTGCGTTGCTCGTGCCCGAAATCCTCGCCGCTGGTGTTCGCGTGCTTTTGAACGTCGGCGATGCAGATTTGATGTGCGATTGGCAAGGCAACGACGCATGGGCCAAGCAACTCGAGTGGCCCGGGAAGAGCGCGTACAACGCCGCCACGGTGACCCCGCTGGTCGTGGATGGGAAGACGGCGGGCCAAGTGCGATCGGCGCAAGGACTGACGTTTGTGCGCGTGTACAATTCAGGACACGGCGTGCCCGTGGACCAACCGTTGGTGGGCCTGACGCTCTTGCACCGATTCTTGCAAAACGCTAGTTTGCACGAATAGGAAACAGGGTTGGATGGATCAACGACCAGTTCGTTTATGTGTGACCCATAATTGCCATGTGTGGACAAGATGGCAGGATTGTGGTTGGCTCACACGAACTGTCGCCTCGGCCGCACAGACGAGGATACTCTGGAATGCCAAGACTAGACAGACGATCGACGAGCGAATCAGACGCTTCAACGTTGGTCAAGAGGTGGAAATGCATGTCATTTTTCTATGGGAAATTGGGTCGTTCATGCCCTGTTGATTGGGATACTCCTTGCGCTGAGTTTAAGATGGTCTGCCTTCTCGTATGGACCACGTTGAAGAAACCTCGTTTTTATTTTTATATACAAGCGAGGTTATAAGTTTGGAACGAGGGCAATGTTAATCATGGTCAAAACATGCATTCAACAAAGTAGCCAATCCAACTTCGCATTCATTCAAGAGTGATTGTACACGAAACCATCGTGCAGCACCCGAGCATGGAGAGGTACTTCGAAGCACTTTGCAATTTGCTCTGTTCAGTCATGTTGAAGACAGAAACCACCCCCCTCGTCCAAAGCCAGACTCCCACGTCAGGTTCAAAATCCAAATTGATCAAATTTGGAGCAGTGGCCGCCGTCGTGGTTGGTGGTATCGTGGTCTACTTCACCACTCGGCCGTCTGCAGCCTCAACGCCGAGTGTTGGGACTGATAGCATGACTGCATCCTTCTGCGACCCGAACGTCAAGCACGAATTTGGCTACATCCAACTGCCGCACAAGGTCAACGACCACTACTTTTACTCGTTCTTCGAGTCGCGCAACAATCCAGCGACGGACCCACTTGTCGTGTGGCTCGAAGGCGGCCCTGGCTCGTCGTCGACGTGGGCCATGTTCAACATCAACGGTCCTTGCTCCATCAACAACGACCTCAATGGCACGACCATCAACCCGTATTCGTGGACCAACAATGCCAGCGTGCTTTGGCTGGACCAGCCCACGGGCGTGGGCTTTTCATACGGGGACGTGGGTGACGACGACAGCAACGAAGTTGACGTTGGGTGCAACTTTTACGCGTTCATGCAAGGCTGGCTCACAAAGCACCCCCACTTTCAATCGAATCCGTTCTTCATCACGGGACAAAGTTACGGGGGGCACTATGTCCCGGCCACGGCCAACTACATTGTCCGGCAACAAACCGCCCAACGTGATGCGAATACAACTATCCACATCAATTTGCAAGGAATTGCGATCGGGAATGGATTGACCGACACCGTGACACAAATGCCGTTTTCAGTCAACATGGCTGTGGCCAACTCGTACAATGTTTCGTTGGTGACGTCGGCCGAGCTGCAACAAATGCAAGTCGACGCGAAAACCCTTGAATCCCTCTTGAGCCAATGCCAGCAGCCCAATGAAACCAAAGCGTGCTTACAGTCGGTCGAGTATTGGGACGAGCGCATCATGAGCCCCATGGTCACAAACCCCACGCGCAACATTTACGACCTCCGCGATCCGTGCTCACCCAATTGCAGCGACTACGGCATGAACAAGACCAACGACTTCTTAAACAAGGTTTGGGTACAACGACTCATGGGTGTCAACAAGGGCTTTGTGTGGAGCAACGACACGGTGCACAATGAATTTGGCGTCGATTTCGCCAAGTCGACGGCCCACTTTGTGCCTGAAATCCTCGCTGCGGGCGTTCGCGTGCTGTTGTACGTGGGCGATGCCGATTTGATTTGCGACTGGAAAGGCAACGACGCGTGGGCCAAGAAGCTCGAGTGGGGCGGGAAGGCTACGTACAATGCCGCAGCCGTCGTACCGCTGCAAGTGGATGGCAAAGAGGCTGGCCAAGTGCGGTCGGGCCGTGGATTGAGTTTTGCCCGCGTCTACGGCGCTGGACATTGCGCCCCCGCTGACCAGCCGTACGTGAGCTTGGCCCTGCTTAATCGCTTCTTTCAAAATTTGCCGTTGGAGAATTGAAGGTTTCGAAAGGACGCCACGTAATAACATCGATTTGTGATTGCAAGGACGATTCAGGTGCTACCTGTGGACCCAGTTTATATCGAAGGCTGCCACGAAAACAACAATCAACTACCTACTCCGGCGTACTGCGTAGTACTTCGAAGTATCGTTTTCGTTTGACAAGCAGGGACCAATAGTTTGTGTGTGACAAAATGCGTTTTAGTCAACTAACTAACTAACCACGGCATGCGTTAACGCGCGTTTTAGTGTGTTTAGTCAGTGCTACAAGCTCATTTTAATGATCATTGGGCACCTGTTATGCGCTACAATACGGTGGTGAGGTCATGAATTTGTTCCGTTCGTGTCATTGAGTCATTTTACCATTTTCAGTGCTTTTACCCTCATAGTTTATACTCCAGAGTAGCGAATACTCTCATTCAATATAATTTATGCTGGTAAGTTCACAGATGGCGTCCGCCTTGCAACCATGAACGCACGCAACCTTGCACTCACTCTCTCGAAGGATGCACGTGCATTTTGGGCATCATACTATCTTCAATTCATTACGGACATCTTCAAATCATCCGAACGTCGTTGCCATGCAAAGACACGGGTGCAAATGCTGTGCAACCACAGAAATTACCCCAGCCACGAAATCTTGGATTGGCTGTGAGAGAGGGGCCTTTTGACATGATTGTTTCGGTATGCATAGTTGCCGCCAATGTACTACGCAGTAGTCAATAAGTCCAATCGTACGAAACTCTGCTTGTTGAAGCAGTACACTCATTGCGTTCGATATAGCGTCCGTCATATTGGCGGATATCGTCAGCGTCACGCTTCATGCAGTTGGAAATATCCCGAATGATTGTGAATTTCCTTGAATGAATGAATGAATGTAATTTCGGGGTGGTAGACTATCAGTAACCGGATTGTCTGGAAAATATGCACGCACTGGGGTTTCGACCTGTAATATTCAAAGCATGCTCGAAAGGAATGAAGCTCGCAGGTTGGCACTTGTGATTCTAGGGCGCGACCCGCTGCATTTCCGGCTGCAATGCGCTCGAGTTTAAACACAAAAATGTGCTGGAAGCACAAATCGTAAAATTTCGTTAAAATTATTCGATTAGTGTGCGTTTTAGTCACGTTAACGTTAGTTAGTCGTAGAAAGTCAATTAGTTACCGTAGACCACACAATAACTCACCGCACAAAACTACTCACCAGAGACCCCAAATCACACAATAACTCACCAATAGAACCACTCAAGCACTAAATTGCTCTCACCAAACAGCTGACCAAGGTAAATAAATTTACTTGCTCATACAAATATCCAGTATAATATTGAACAATAGAAATATGAATAATAATACACTATTTTATTCGGAAAAGTATCAAAATACACTCATAAGACAGCAACAAATCACAAAATGTTGAGCAAAAAAGTCTTGTGAGTTATTGTGTGCTTTACGGTACCGGTTGTTTTGTTTTTCGTTTGACAAGCAGATACCAATACATACATTTTCGGAATGGGTAGAATGCATGCTCCATCCACATCGCGACCATGACATGAGTGTCGATCGGTCCCGTGAAAATCAGAGTGAATGCTCTCTTGACATGGCGTCACACATTCAGGACAAAGGCGCAAAGGACTGGGAGATTTCCTTTTACCCGAACACGACACGATGACGACAACATCGGAAGCGACCCCTCTGGTCCAAGACCAACAAGCAACAACTACAAGCACGGCCTCAACTCCTTGGCTCGTGAGAGTTGGTGCTGCAGCGGCCGTCGTTGTCGGTGGCATCGTTCTCTACACAGCGTTTCGAACCACACCAACCACCGCACCTGCCACGGCGACCGCCGCATCGCTGACCTTCTGCGACGCAACAGTCAAGCACGAGTTTGGCTACATCCAGCTACCGCACAAGGTCGACGACCACTACTTTTACTCGTTCTTCGAGTCGCGCAACGACCCGACGACGGACCCACTCGTCATTTGGCTCGAAGGTGGCCCGGGCTCGTCGTCGACGTGGGCCCTTCTCAATGCCAATGGTCCGTGCACGATCAACGCCGAGCTCAATGGCACGACCCCGAACCCGTATTCCTGGACGACCAATGCCAATGTGATTTGGCTGGACCAACCCACGGGCGTGGGCTTTTCATACGGGGACGCCACCGACGACGACAGCAACGAGATTGATGTGGGTCGAAACGTGTATGGCTTTCTCCAAGGCTGGCTCAAGCAACACCCGCAGTTCCAATCGAATCCGTTCTTCATCACGGGCCAAAGTTATGGTGGGCATTACGTACCCGCGGCCGCCAACTACATTGTCCACGAGCAAGCAAAGGCAG
>VJMH01005240.1:0-17453 GCA_009835185.1 Aphanomyces stellatus | reverse complement strand
GTAGTCAATACGATTGCCGTTCGAAATGTCTATGGTATTTTGTACCCATTGACGATTCAAAAGGAAGACCCAGCAATGGCATTGAGCACCCAATCGATGTTTCAAATGTATTGGGGCCTCGCCAACGATTTTACTGCGGTTGCAGTTAATTCATCGGGTATTGGTGGCATGAGTCTAATCCGCTCCAGTCCAAATTTCGCATTTGCCAACACAACGGCAGAAATGATCATTATCGGACCAGCATCGCAATTTATGGCACCCACCTCCATGTTTGACCTGACGCGAACAACTTTGGGTCCATATGGCTCGGTGGACATGTATGTAATTCCATGTCCTGTCGAAGCCAAAATAGCCATCTACAATGTATTTCAGGCCGTTAATCGCTTGTTTTTTTACAACAAAACAGCCCTCAACGTTTATAATCAGCTCTGGAGTGTGGGTGCGGCGGTTGATCCAGTGCCCAAAGCTTGGACTAATCCAGGATTTAATTCAATGGGAGGGAATTTACTCTGTCCGCCCAGTGAACCCAACTTCATCCGAAATGGCTTCCGGGGCTTGTTTTCAGCCAACGGCCCATGCAATGAAAATCCGTCGCCCGAAATCGTCCACCTCACGCCGCCAATCACAATTGTCGCAGCATTTCTGGCCAACGCGACTACGATGGATCGAATTGTTGCATCTTGTGGCCAAATTGTACTGTCTGAAGAGAAACGTTGTATCCGCGCACTCAATGCAACGACGACATTTATTGCGACCTACTTGAGCGATCTCCATCTCTCTCTCTTGCCCCTCATTGGTGCAGCAAATTTAGCAGTATTTAACCTCAACGTCGAGCTCATTCAATTTGGCTTCGAAAAGGCCAACTCGCGACTTGGTCTTTATCAGGTCAATGTGGTTGATCCAACCGAGACGGAATTCTCCATCTTTGCATGGCATTTGTTGGTCGAATGGGCACAGGGAGATAGAGAAGTGGTGCGATTTGAAGGTGACGTTGGCTCGATATCCCTCTTGTCGAAGTACATGACCAACGTGCGTCTTCCGGTCAACGAGATCGAATTTCCCACGAATCTGTCCTACTACCTTCGTAAAACCGTCTCGTACATTACCTTTGCCGTCATTGTACTCGCGTCCCTTGTTCTGGTCTACATTGTACTCAGTCGTGGCTACATTGAAGCTTTGAATCTATTTGAACTCCAACGGGTCGGTGCCATCGTTTGGATCGGTCGGCCTCTCTTGTTTGTTCGAAGCCTCACAGCCGTTGGTTTGTTGTCGACAGCCTCGCTCGAATTGACTTTTGATGGCTTTCTCAGCTATTTTCAAGTCATAAAAGCACCATGGTATAAAACCCTCCTCGCTGCCAATGAAGTTACATGGATGGTAGCCATCGTGAATGATATAGCCATGGCCTTTACGCGTGAATATACCATGTATTATGCAACCGTGAATAGTGTCATGATATGGCTCTTGACTGCAATGCTGGGTCTCCAGTTTCCAGTCAGTCATTCTGTGACGATCGATGTGCAATGTTCCTGGGTACAGGTCGACTATCAAGTCGAATGTACAAGTGGTGTCATTTCAATTGGATATATCTCTCGACTGATGTTGATTATTGGCCTCGTCCTTAGTTCAAATATTTTTTGCTACGCCGTCACGCGTTGCCTTGTTCGAAACCCCAAGTCCAGAACATTGAATTCAATTTTCTTGTACGGTGGAACGCGGTATCTCTTTATGACAAACGATTGGACTTACAACAACATTTACTACATCGATCGGGCTTCGGCTGTATTAAATGGAATTTTAACGCTGCGGTGGCGCCAAACGATAATAGCATTGGACATTAAACTATGGCGAGTATTTCACGCGGATATTTTAGACGAGCCAGACGTTCGACAAAATGACCCTTTGGCCCAAGCTGTTGCGTTTGCCCTGCCCCTCAGTGTCAATATGAATGATTAGCTCACCATATTTCGTCCACTCTTTGCCTGTTGTGTGGGATCTCGAAATCACACAATGGGGATCTGACTTTCACATTCGAACGAGCTCTTTGCATTTATAAAACCCCATGGATAGCACCGAAGGGCATGCTGAGGTCGGGTGTAAAATTTTGTACAGGCGGTGCCTTGACGAGGAGGGCCAGTCTTTCCATGTAAAAGGAATAGATTTGTTTATATCTCGTCGGGCAAGCGGCAGGTATGCGCTTGCGACGATGCCTGTTTGAAACTTCAAGCGCATTTGTCAAAGTGTGAGATTAAATGACCTGAAAATTGGTTGTACCAGAGCGTAGCTGTGGTCGGGTGTAATTTCACTTGCTAGAAGAGGAGTGAGCCACACTCTTTCCATGAAAACAGGGGTTGATTATTATTTTTGTCGACGGGCAATAGGGAAGGCCGTTCCAATGCCTTTGGCATTTTGTTACTAATGTCCAAGTTTAGAGCCTTGCCATCGACATCGTCAAACACGGGCGGCACACTCACAAAAAGTGTATGTTCCTTTCCTCGGAATATACTGTATTGCAGCGGTCGTTCGGTGCCAGGTATCAAGTAGTTGGAGTGAATGTTACGCGGATTTTGCCATGTGACTCTGCCGAGGATGAAACTCAACGCGGAGCTTGTCGAACACGCATAACCGACTATCGATACTTTTTTGTGTTCAGTCCATTTTTACGTTGACTTTCCAGGCCTTGAGGACTCATCTTCGTTGGTGAACGGGATACTCCACTCCTTACATAAATATTATGCATGTTATTAGACTTAACCTATCTCGACATTAATTTTCGATGTCCAATGTTGAGTGTCAATGCCGCCACGGGCGAGTGCTTGGAGGCAAATAAAATTAGCGACCGAGTTGGATCGGATTTCAGAAAAAGACCTTTTTGTGGGGATGTATTTTACTCGCGCAGGCGTGACCAATACCATTCATCAAAATGGAATGTCACCTAGGCAACCCATGCGACCAATCGAATCCTTGAATTGGAAAATACTCAATTCTTTCGTGACACGGTTTACAGTTGATCATGCCAACGCTGGGGGCATGGTCAGCGGGACAGAGCCTTTCTTTTCTTGTCGATCCAACCCGTAATATCTTCAAAAAAAAACACTTTCCTTTAAATTTAAGTTTAATAAAAAATATTCTATTAAATTTAATAAGAAAGAATCTTTGAAAAATATTTTTTTCTAATTTTAAAATATCAAATACTTCAAGTAGATATAAAAATAGATGAAATATTGTTAACTTATTTATACATTTTTTAAAATCCACAAAACAAATAATTTGTTTATTAATAATAGAAAATATTTTAATAAAACAGATTAAAAATTATAAATATTTCATATTTTTACATCTAAAAATATATTCATTTAAATTATTTAATATTGCACTTTTTTAATTTTCACTTTAATTTTATTTTAAGAATAATATTGTTTCTTTTAGATTTTGTATTTAAAATTTGTTGGTTCATTATTAATATTTATAATAGAATAATAGAAATCATTTTTTTTTCCGGCAAGAAGACTAAGTCGCGCTCTTGCGGCCAGTCGAGTCATAACATCCGACAAAACAATTGGCCGCTCGAAGACTAAACATTGGAAGCCGCTTGTACCATGCATCTCTTGCGACGAGGAGCTGCACTGTACCTCCAAAATGTTTTGTGCAAACGGTGTGCCGCTTGTGGATGAAATAGAGTCCTTGCCAGAGCATGTTGACTTTGAGGTCATTGTATTGGAAATTAGCTGACAGGACTGTGTGAAGGTTCTACCAACACATTGAGCCAAATTTGACTTTTGGAAACATCGGACCAAATGGCTGGACGGATCATTTCCACCACGCGGGGGACATGGAATACTCGAGTGGCAATGTCCCAAAGAGTACCATGGCCCCCAATGTATCTACGAGTGACAGCTGAGTCGTATTTTGGTTGGATATATACTGGGGAAGACTTGTAGGTGGTCACTTGACTGGGGGACGAATTGAAAGTCCACGACGATTCAAAAAGGATTGACAAGATTGAGTTTTACATGAGCCACGTGATTGGCCCGGCACAAATTGCCACAGCAATCCCAAGCATGGCTGGATCAATGGACGTCACGTTATGTTCCCATCGCCGTCGCTTGACAAGTATGGACGCCCAGCTCATGGTGAAAAAGGCCATCCAACTCTATACATCCAAATTCGGGAGATTATGTGACGGGGCGCACAGTACCGTCCTTGAAATATAGAGGCATCCGTGCACGAATGGCCAAGCTTCGCTCGATTGGCTCACATCTTCCAACGCGAGCCCGACATAATCGATGCTCAAGCACGTGTCGAAGATCATAATCGCCGACACGAATGGATGGCTCAGAAAAAGTACGTTGGGTCCCCAAGATAGACGACCAAGGTGGAATTGGGGACGTTGGGCAATTCAAATCGACGCAAATTACGCATCAACGGGCCACAATGTACATAATAGAGCGCCCACACGAGCCGCCATACAGAGACTGCGAGTAAACTTCGAAACGCGAGTTTGAACCATGCGAGGAAGGGGCCAAGGCGGGCGTGAAATGCAAATTCGACGCGATACATGTTGTCATCTCCGAGTGGCAACAATCAGAGGCAGCGTCGCGATCGGCAAGCCGAGAAAGGTAAAGCATTGACACATGCAAGGCATCGCAACAACGTCTCGGGCGATCTCGACATCACTTGTTCATATCGCTAACAGTACTAGCTTACCATCGTAGACACAACGGCGGCTACGATTAACACTGAACGAAAAATACACCTGCAATCGTCCGCATTGCTCGTTACACTCCATATCGATGTAGTCGAGAAGACCGCAAGCTGGCCACCGAGACGACATGGATTACAAGTTACATGTCGCCGGCATTGTTGTCAAGTGATATTGTTTACTGTTACCTCCGTATACGTCATCATTGTCACCACTGTGGAAGGGTGCCTCTTCAGCGTACTACATCATGTGCCCAAACATTCGCCAAGTATACTCGAACAATATCGTTGTATATAACGAATAGGGCCGTCAAAATACCGTTTTTAGGGGTGGTGGTCAGAGGACCCATTGGCATTGCGCAGCGCCAAGATGGAGCCATTGACTGTTGTATGGGTAACCATCGGTCGGCCCAACTACACTCTGACATGGATGGTCGTTGATGATCCCGACACTGTAGCCATGTACAGCAGGGCATAGGTGGATGGTTAGCGCACTGGTTTGTCGGTCTTGTCGGTCGAGTCCCGTGACAAGACTCAATCGAGCCTTTGTGACCAACTCGCCGTGAACATCGTAGCACAATACAAAACAGTCGGATGCGCGAAGACTAAAAAATGGCAGCTTCTTGTAGCCTGGATCAAAGGCAAAGAGCCTTTGGACCGTGCCACCTATGTGCGCTATGTACCCTGCGCGGGTTTTGGGGGTCAAAAATGGAGCTAGTCCAAACCATAGCAATTTGAGTTTGACGTCGTTGTATTGGACCGACGCATAATGACTTCCACGGCGTGTCGTCAGATCTACACAAGATGCTGTGGTGGAGGGTACGGTGTCAATGCCATACCGGGGGAATGGCGCCGATTACACCAGGCATGGGCGACGGATAACGTCAGTGGAAACGCCGCCGTGAAGACGACTGCGTTCAAGATACCTAAGATGATGATGAGATCGCAACAATTTGATATATCACGTACTTGGAAACACTTCAATCGAGGACCATTGTTCGGTAGAGGGGACTGAAACCATGAACGTGGATTGAAACATGATGACGAGGGCCGAGTTTTGAATCAAACATGCAATCGGCCCGACGTAAATGACAATCGCTATCGCAAGTATACCAGGGTCGACTGACGTGATGTTATGTTCCCATCGCTTTTGTTTCACGAGCAACGAGAGACAGAGCATGGTCAAGTACGCAGACCAGACCTACACATTGGAACATTTGGGCAATTGTCACAAGTCACTCGTACCCCACGTGACGCGTAGACACAGCTGCGAACGAATGGCCACAGTTGCTGAAATTGGCTGACATCGCCCATGGCAATACCAATGTTGACTGCGCTCAGCCAAAAATCAAACACCATGGCTGTCGTCACGAGTGGATGGCTCAATACAAAATACGTTGGATCGCCGAGGTAGACGACAAGCTTGGTAAAGACTACGCCGTCGTCCAACTCGTCGTCGCGCAAGCCAAAATGGCGCAAATTTTGCATCAATGGAATATAGTGGGCATAATAGCGTGTCCATATGACCCACAACACAGCCACCGTCAGTGTAATTCGATACATGAGCTTGAACCATGCAAATGCTGGACCGGGGCGTATATGATGGGCATAATCCACAACGTACGACTCAGACTCGACTGGTGTGATCCAAAGGCAGCCATCCGTCAGAGGCAACCCCACCATCATGTCATGCTGGCACATGGAGGTTGCCGTGTACACACTGCGGGCGGTCGTGTTGAGGGATAAATACGCACACACATACTCGCGGATGCCCCGTCCGTAGAAAAAATGGCCAGGAAATTGCAGCATGGTGGTTTGGCAGTCGGTAATGGATGGCGGCAGTGTCAACCTGAGTCGCATGTCGTACGTAGCTGCCGAGTGTAAAAAGATTTCCGAATTTGCGTGGGGAAACGTGTCGTTGTTGTAAATGGCTTGTAGAAACGATGTCATGTTGGTCACGAAGACATCAAAGGGACTGTACACGAGCGGCGGCGGAGGTGGTACATGCCACGGCATGTCTTCCGACATGTACGCGAGCAGAGGCTATGTCAATGGTCAAGTGCCATCGATACACAGTACCTACCGTGAGGACCAAATTGATCGAATAAAAGACGCTCCAGACGAGCGATATTGAGCTGATGATGACACGAGGCCCGACTGCCGCCGCCGCGCCGGTCTTGACGAAAACACGGACCATCCTCGAATGCTATAATTAGCCTGACATTGCATGTTTCAGGCGCACCAAGGGATAAATCCAAAAATATAAATCCCAGCTTTGTCAACCAATTCCTGTAGGTTGTGTGGGAAATGTGCACGTACGATCGGACTGGAGTTAGGTATTCCGAGCAGTATTATTGAGAAACGACTTGGACAGGATTTTCCCCTTTGCACGGTACAAAAAGGTACAAACGGACTCAAGTGATAGTTTGGAATCGAAAAATGATCGACGCTTTGCAGCACTCGACAGCAAATTAAAATTACAGGCATTCACCATTCAGTTTGCCTTTTTGCACTAAATTGCAACGACATTTGTTCAAGGAATGAATCAGGGAACGAAAACCAACAAAAGAATCGACCGTAACAGCGAATCTTGAGACTTGTGTTCTAACCTGCCCATATAGTACTAAAACTGCCCCCGCTCGCGAAACCCCAGCCAGGAAATGAATATGCTAGTGCTTGTTAAAAGTTTAACAATGATCGCATAGCCATAGGTTGTCGTAAAAAAAACAACCAGTTTCGTGTATTGACATAATCATTGTTGATTGTGGCAGAAAAAAATTGTAAAAGGGGTATTCATTCATAAAGCCACCACTGCGAGGCACACACGCCAAACAAATGAGCAAGAACTACATATCAAAAGTCGGACTCACAATACCCACTGGCAGTCAGAGGTTCCAAGATGAAGCCAAGCAGTGGTAGTAGGACCCGCAGCTTGACAGCAAGGTTGATTGTTGATGAGTCCGACACTGTGGGCATGTTGTGTGGGGCATATCCGGATGGCCATATTGTCACTTTGCTTTTTTTGGCGATCTAGCCCGGCTGCGAGACTCAGTCGTGCTCTTGCAATGAGAATTCCACTTGCATCGTAACACCCGATAAAGCAATCAGCCGCACGGAGACTGAACAGAGGCAAGTGTTTGTGACACGGTTGTTTCGCAATCAAATGCTGGATGGTTCCACCGAGGTGCGTTAAACGCCCTCGTCGATCCTTGCTGGGCGACCAAGGGGCGAGCCACAGCCACAGCAGTTTGACTTTGAAGTCGTTGTAATGGGCTGACGCAAAATGGCTGACAGTGTGATCTACGAGCCAACCGTAAGTGTGACATTCGGTCTTGGCTGACCAATCGAGCGATGGCGTCGATACCACCAAGCGTGGAACACAGAATACGCCACTGGAAACGAGCCGACGAGGCCAACGACACCCAAGAGGCCTAAATAGCAATTCCATTAAATTCAAACGAATGTTTGGTCGCGCGGTACTGGGAATGGTTTCGATGGTTGAATATTGATCTGCCGATGGCACAAATATAGACCAGAGGACTTGGAAAAGGACCGAGACGATCGAGTTTTGGATAAACCAGAACACCGGCCCGGCATAAATCGCCACGCCAATCCCAAGTACGCTGGGATCGACAGATGAGACTTTATGCTCCCATTGCTGTCGCTTGACAAAAACTGAAGCCCATCGCATAACACAGTAGGCATACCAAACCTACATTTGTGATAAAGTCAACACTCGCAATGCCATATTACCGTGCGCGAAATGTATAGATACCCACGGAGGAAGAGCCAGAATTCTTTCAATTGACCCACTTCGCAAATGGCAAGGCTCATACTCGAGGCACTGAACCATGTATCCAAGACCATGAACGCCGAGATGAAACGATGGCTCAGGACAAAATAAGTTGGATCGCCCATGTACACAACCAAAGTCTTCATCCGACCATGTTGACTCGTGGTGGGCAGTCCAACACGCCTCAGATTCTTGAGGAGAACCCGATAATGGATATAATAGGATGTCCAAACAATCCACGAAACGTAGAGCATGAGACCACTTCGAAACGCGAGTTTGAACCATGCAAAGGGCGGCCCTAGGTGCTCGTGGGTACCTACCTCCACAACATATGTGTCATTGCCAAGCGGTGTGATCCAAATGCAGTCGTCGGAGAGCGGCATACCGAGCAAAGTACTCAATTGGCACATGGAATTTGATGCATAGGATACCCGGGCCGTGGTGTTGCTCGCCAAAAAGGCACACACAAATTCTTGGATGCCTCGTCCGTAGAAAAGTTGCAAGGGAAATCGCAGCATCGTCATTCGACAATCGGCGATCGATGGCGGCAGGGTCAGCGTGTGCCGCATGCAGAACGAGGCGGGCGTGCGTAAAAACGCCCCCGAGTTTGCATAGGGAAAGGTATGGTTGTTGTAAATGGCTTGGAGGTAGGCTGTCACGTTCGCCACGAATGCATCAAAGGGTTTGTACGAGGATGATGGGGCAGGATGGATTGTCCATGGGAAATCCTCCGAGAGGTATGCAAGCAAAGGCTACAGTATGGTCAGCGACAGCGGGACGTATGGTTGTCATACTGTGAGGGCCAAGTTGAGTGAAAAGACAAGACTGCATGCAATGGAAAGCGTACTGATGACCACGCGAGGCCCAATCTGTGCCACCGTGCAGGCTGGCAGGACGGAGACTCGGGCCATGCGCAAATGTTAATTTTAGATTGCGTTTACGTTTCAAAAGATAAATCCAACTCAGAACTCCCCTTCTTGAATGTTCAAGGAATTGTCCCATTGTAAACGAAATACAATTCTGCCATTGAACTGGATGATACGGGGAATTAACCCTGCAACTCAAGCCCGCGTCATCCAATGTCGAGCGGCTGATGTGAATGCATATTAAAACAAGCAAACCCACTCGCTTTTCCGCGATTGGAGTGTATGATGTATGACGTGTTGTCAACTCCGGATGTCTTGCATAAGATTCCAAGCCATTCTGGCGGCACGTCGTTGGTGGTGAAGAGAGATTCCAGCCTGTACCAACGATTTAATGGTGCACAACGTCGTTCTTTTTGCAAGCTTTGCACCTTTTTTATTGTTGCCACTGGCAGTTGGACGCTCCCAGATGCAGCCATTGCCCTTGCAAAGTCATGTCGACGGGTCCAGCTGCGGTGTGACATTGCTGGGTGTCGATGGCACCCACGCTATGGGCATGATGCTGGGCACATGTGAATGGCTAGTTCCGGCCATTGGTTGTGTTGTTCGAGCCGATCAAGGCCTGCGAGTAGACTCAAGCGAAGCTTCTTGGTCACAGCACCGGTCTCGTATTAGCACATGACAAAGCAGTCGGCGGCGCGCAAGCTAAAGAGTGGCAGGTGCTTGGAACGCGGATTTCAATAAAAGAGACTGGATGGTCCCGCCCAGCATTTGAACTTTGACGTGTCGACCACGGCAGGGCCGCGAGGCTCGTGTGCGAGTAAGACAAGTCAGAGTTTGACATCGTTGTAATGGGCGGATGCAAAATGGTGCGGACGATCCATCATAGGGTCTTCAAACCAACGTTGAGTATCATGCAATGGATCGTAATATACGTACCTGAAAGTTGGTGCCGTTTGAGCCAGGCCAGTGACGAGGCATACCATAGAGGCATGGATCCCGCCAGTAAAATCGCAGCCAGCGCACCTGAAATACATGCCATCAATATAACAAACTCAGGATTCATCCCGACCTGGAAATGATTCCATGGTTGTAAATTGGTCGGCGGGGGCAAAAATACCGACCAGAGGGCATGAAAGATCGTGGAGAGAAGTGAATTTTCGACAATCCACATCATCTGACCAGCATAGAGCAGGACGGCGAGGCCGAGAATGCCAGGGTCGACCGACGCCACTTTGAGTTCCCAGTGCCAATGTTTGACGACCATGGACGCCAATCGCATCGTCAAGTAGGCAAACCAGACCTACCCACGAAACCCATTCAATTTAGTCCAAAATGGAATCAAAACACGAACCGCACAGGCGCCATACATACACCCTCGCACAAACGGCCAAAATTCCTGCATCAGGCTCACTTGGGACGTCGCGATGGCGAAATTCAGCGAACTGAGCCAGAAATCCACGACCATGAGCAGGGCTACCAACAGATGGCTCAGAACAAAGTAAGTCGGGTCACCAAGAAACACTATCATTAACGTGTCGTGTTTGCCACCGCTTTAGCTGGTTGGTTGGGCAGGCCAAAACGTCGCAAATTGAGCACGAGCGGGCGATAGTGCACAAAATACCGCGACCAAATGAGGTGCACAACGTACACAGCCAACACCGCTCGAAACGCAAGCTTGAACCACGCGTACAGGGGCCCTGTCCGCGCGCGATTCACAAATGAAACGACAAACGTATCTCAAATTGATCAAACCAAACACAGCCATCGATGAGTGGGATGCCAAGCATCATTCCATGTTGACACATGGACGACTGTGCCAATGCTTGGCGAGAAGAAGCATTGCGGGCAAGGAACTCACACACAAATCGACGGAGGCCGCGGGCGTAGTACAGTTGGCATGGTAAACGAACGAGAGTGGTCATACAGTCTGCATCGGGTATGGATGACGCCAAGTCCAATGTGTAGCATTGGCTGTACGTCGACGTCGACGGTACGATTTGAAAGACGTGGGGGCTTGCAAACGGCAACGTGTCGTTGTTGTAAAGGCCTTGAAAGAGCGTTGTAAGGTTCGAAACAAAGGCATGAAAGGGGGCCAAAACGACTGGTGGCGGCGACGATACTGTCCATGGGAAATCTTCATTAATGTACGCAAGCAGAGGCTATGTGCACGTTGTGAGAGTGGGGTCCCCACGACTACACTAGTACCGTGAGGGCCAAATTGAAGGAAAGAAAAGGCTCAAAGCGAGCGATAATGTATGGATGGCAACGTGCGGCCCAAGTCTGGTGGGAAAGTTGGCATCAGGGGCTGCAAAGACCTTCGTCATAATTGCACGTGCTATATTTATTCACACTCGACGAGGAAGTAACGGTGGGCGTTTGACGTGCCAGCGGTTTGTTCGTCGATCTCGCGTCATTCTCGCCCAGAAATATATCATCGTGTTTGACGCACAGTATGTTGAAGGTTGTGTAACACGGAGTTAAATCCATAAACGACACACTCATGTGTATCAAATCATGGCCCACCAAACGTAGGGAAAGCAGTTCAAGGTGATGACCACATCACACAGTTTGGAACAAAAGATGATGTTTTTTTAATATTGTCGTTGGACGGGCGGCCTTACTTTTGGCAGATCATATCTTGACCCGAGCACACTTCTTTTCCTGGGGCAGGGCAGGCATTTGCACCCAAATGGGGCACACAGACCATCCAACAGTCGACGCCACTGGCCGTGCCTTTTTGCTCGCACTTCATGGCGTTGCACTTGTCAGCCAAGTGTTGGTTGTTGCACGTCTTCACACAGGCGTCCTTGGTCGCTGAGCTGCCTTTGCCAGGAACCCAGAGCCCCAGCTGGCAGCTGTTGTCGCTGGCAGTCAAGACGCGACCGATGGGGCAGCCCAGAGTCGGGACCGAGTCACCCCCATCAACCAAAAACCGCGTCGTCGCAGCGTTCAAGTCCGCGAATGGCATGTTTGAATAGCTGCGGAGGCGATGGTTGGCTGGCGGGAGGACCATTTCGCCAACCCACGCCCGCACGACATTTGTTGGGGCATTGCGCGGCATGATCATCCCATGTAGCACCGCTGGGGCGTGGACGCTCGTGTCCAACCAATCCCCAAACCCTTGACCTGCCATGAAGAATAGTTCGTCGTCTTTGAGGTCTGGGCGTACGAGGTGACCATCGAGTTCCAAAAGCAAGCCAACGTCGACGTCTGGGTTGGGCACTTCGTGGCCATCCATCACGTCAAAGAACAATGGGGCCGTGCTCAACAAGCCAACGCCACGGTCCGTGTGTATCTGAAACGACCACTCATCAGCCGTCGGATTGGTCGGCGGCGTGGTCGCATTCGAGTACAAATGGGTGTGCACCAAATGATTGCCACTGGCAGCGATCACCTCGAGCGAGTCAATCGTGTGGTTGGAGATCGTCGTCGCTCCATCCAACACGCGGCCAAACTGGGCCAGTGTGCTGTCCATCACTTTGGTGTACATGGCGTGAGCTTGAGCATATTCAGGGCATTGGTCAACCACGTCCACGCCAAGACCCGCCTTGTCGGTCGTGAACGTTTGGCGCATCGTGCCATCTTGCAGCGTCTTGAGTTGGCTCAACTCGGGATGGGACGCAGCACATGCTGCAGCCGACGAGAGGAGCATGCGGCGGACGGATGAGACGTTGGGAATGCCTTGAAACGCGACGATGCCATGTGTTTCGAGCGACTTGACGAGGTGTTGTGTCGATGCCGTGTCGAGGGTGTTCAAGTTGAAGGCGGGAATGGTAAAAGGAGGATACGAGAGAGCCATCGACGGTGTGGCTAAAACGAAGGCGAGAGCGACGGCACGGACCATGTTGACTGCTTGTAGGAGACTTCAAAATGGGAAATGATGGAGCCAACCCAGTGGTTAAAGGCACGAGCGTGGGTCGAAAAGGGAATACTTGGACGAGCTGGGAGAAAGGCAATACAGAGGTCGAAAATTTTAGTGGATGCGGAATCCCGTGAATGGGCGTCGGGCAGAATACTGTATGCAGGTGGCACATACAATTCTTCAGTGCTCCTCTGCTTCTCCGAAATGGAATTGTTCGCGGATCGTAGAATATGGATCAGATTCAATTAAAAATGCTCCACGCGTTCGAAAGGCGATACGTACGTCTTGGGTAATTCGAGTTTGATCCCCTTTCAACGCCTTTGACTGTTTTTGTGTGCTGGAAGTCAGTCTCAAAATATCCGTTTGTGCCAGTTAGAAACTGCGCCGCCTCCGCTTTGTGAGTGACAACTTCACCCGCGACACCTTTGTGCCCGAGGCCAGCGGCAAGTATTGTGTTATCAGCCGAAATTTGGACATCTGTGTTTCTTGTCCAAATCGCTCGATCTATTCAATTGAATTGGTTTTTGCTTGTGACTCCTGGAGAAACATATCGTGAATGCCCCTTCACGTTGAAAAGGAATAGTCGATTCTGATTGGTGAAACAAATTCAATAGACGCACGTTGATTGGCTAATTTGTTCTGCCGATTTGTCTACCGATTTCGGTCCAGTTTTGAATGAAAACAACAATACCTCCCCGTGGAATCATCCACGTGGGGGGACGGGATGGGCCGCGTGGTGCTCTCGGATGTCTCGGACGTGTCAACATGGACAGTCGTATTCCTTTCAATGCGTATGCTCGCTGACAGTTTTGTCCTGTCAGATTTTGTTCAACGACCGTGCTTTGCTTCTTTCTACGGGTGACGCACAAGAACGTATAGAAGTGATTGTACTGCAGCGAGGCGATGCGTCGGTCGAAACTTTTCAAGTTTTATCAACAACATTGCGCAATCGGACTGTTGATCACAACAAATCCACGAAAAGACCATGCGATGTATTGCTAGAGTTCCACTTGCTTGTGTTGCCTTGTGTCATGTTCTCACCAGCTCGCTTCACGAGTTTGAAGGCATTCATGTAGCTGGAACGTTTGCGTTAACTGTGCCCGATCCATTATATCGTTAAGCATATTTGTTATTGTCCGTCAGTCGATACCAGCCTGTTGAGCATCTTTATGCTTCGCCCTGATTATTTGTGAAGTAGCTGGCCAATAGATGAAGGCTGGAACAATGGTCCATGCATCGATAAACTTGGTCACGACCTCCGATGCGTATCATGGCCAATCGCCAGAGTGATTTGACATTCCTGCAAGACGTGCTTGAAATACCTTGCGATATCCACGACCCAAACAAAAACTCGTGGTTGGAAAGGTTGGCATTTCGTGGCAACTCAAACTCAAGGGATCGACCGACGGTTTTTCTGACTGTTCGTCAGTCTAGAACGACGACACAACGGGAACTGCTTCTGAGTCCAACGACCACCGTTTTGCCTGTTTTTCAACAAGCCAGTGTCTGGATGCAATGACATTCAGTGTATCCTCGACAACACGCATTTTTGAGCAGCACTCGTGTTCAATAATAATAGGCTTCTACTTAAGGGTATGGCAAATTATGGTTCTGAACTTGATATGCCTACTCGAGTTGCCTCCTCGCAATATATTTTCTTGAATGTAACATATTTTTACAATATATTGCATGAGTGCAAGCATTGTGTTGTCAGAAATTATGTCCTCAAGTTGATAGTTTTCAGCCACAAAGTCGTATAAATTCAAAAGAAAATTGTCGCTATGCATGAACATTGGAGACCGTGAGTAAAACATTGCAAGAGTTAGTCATCGGAGCGAAGCGTATACTTGCCTTCCACAGTCCAAGGATTGATTTTGATTTCATGAATCCTACACTACTTACGTTTCATGCCAAATTACAACTGTTCTGTCTACGAGCAAAAGAAATAGTAGGAAATTTGCTGTCTACTGACGGTGCGTCCGTGGCGTTCGATTGAAATTTTGGCAATGTTATGTATGTTTTGTCTCACCATCATATAAATTTGGACAATTATTAAAAGATTCTCAATGTGCTCTGCATTCTAACTTCAACTCTCGATTCGCGAATATACTGGCTGTGCTGCGGATACATGCTCGCAAATCCGACCTTTTGGAGTGTCATAAAACAGAATGATGATATCCCTCTCTTCGTGTCCTTCATTTGTGGTGTTTCGATTGACAAGTTAATAGTTCAAATGAGCGAATTTGGCTTCGAAGTCTTGCAAAATTAAGTCAAGTTACTGATTATCCTCGACATGTAGAGGTAACGCATACGCAACAGCTTGGGCCAAAGCTGCATTTTGAGGAACGTCTGGCTCGTCTGAAAGGTCGACCTGGAAAGTTCGCCATAATTTAATATCCAACCCTATCATAGTTTGACGCCAGCGAAAACTTAAAATACCGTTCAACACGGCCGAGGCGCGGTCAATGTAATACATATTGTTGTTGGTCCAATCCTTTGTCATAAAGAGATACCGCGTCCCACCGTACAAAAAGATTGAATTCAAAACACTGGGGTTGGAGTTTCGAACAAGGCAACGCGTGATGGCGTAGCAGAAAACATTGGAACCAATGACGAGGCCAATTATCAACACCATTCGTGAGAGATATCCAATGGAGATGACACCACTCGAGCATTCGACTTGATAGTCGACCTGTACCCAGGAACATTGCACATCGATCGTCACAGAATGACTGACTGGAAACTGGAGACCCAGCATTGCAGTCAAGAGCCATATCATGACACTATTCACGGTTGCATAATACATGGTATATTCACGCGTAAAGGCCATGGCTATATCATTCACAATGGCTACCATCCATGTAACTTCATTGGCAGCGAGGAGGGTTTTATACCATGGTGCTTTTATGACTTGAAAATAGCTGAGAAAGCCATCAAAAGTCAATTCGAGCGAGGCTGTCGACAACAAACCAACGGCTGTGAGGCTTCGAACAAACAAGAGAGGCCGACCGATCCAAACGATGGCACCGACCCGTTGGAGTTCAAATAGATTCAAAGCTTCAATGTAGCCACGACTGAGTACAATGTAGACCAGAACAAGGGACGCGAGGACAATGACGGCAAAGGTAATGTACGAGACGGTTTTACGAAGATAGTAGGACAGATTCGTGGGAAATTCGATCTCGTTGATGGAATAACGCACGGTCGTCATATACTGCGACAAGAGGGATATCGAGCCAACGTCACCTTCAAATCGCACCATCTCTCGATTGCCTAGTGCCCATTCGACCAATAGCTGCCACGCAAAGATAGAAAATTCCACTTCTGTCGGATCGAGCATATTGACGCGATGAAGAGCAAGTGGCGAATTGGTGTTTTGGTAACCAAACTGAATGAGTTCGACGTTGAGGTTGAACACAGCTAAATTGGCTGCAGCAACAAGCGGCACGAGCGATATTTGTAGGTCACTCAAGTAGGTTGCAATATATATATTGGTAGCATTCAGTGCGCGAATACATCGTTTCTTTTCGGACCGTCTCATTCGACTGCAGGACGTAGCCATTCGATCCATCGTAGTCGCATTGGCAAGAATGGATGCGACGATTGTGATTGGAGCGGTGATGTGAACGATTTCATACGACATGGCTTCACTGCATGGCTTGTTGGACGAAAACAAACTACGGATGCCATTTTGCACGGATTCGTGTGCATTGGGTGGACAGAGTAAATTGCCTCCAATCGAATCAAATCCAATGGCTGTCCACGCTTTGGGTACTGGATCAACCGCCGCGCCCTGATCCAATAACACATCATAATCACGTTGGGCTGTTTTGTTGTAAAAAAACAAGCGATTGAGCGCTTGGAAAACATTGTAGGTCACCATTTTGGCTTCGACAGGACATGGAATTACATACATGTCCACCGAGCCATATGGACCCAAAGTTGTTCGCGTCAGGTCAAACATGGAGGTGGGTGCCATAAATTGCGATGCTGGTCCGATAATGATCATTTCTGCCGTTGTGTTGGCAAATGCGAAATTTGGACTGGAGCGGATTAGACTCATGCCACCAATACCCGATGAATTAACTGCAACCGCAGTAAAATCGTTGGCGAGGCCCCAATACATTTGAAACATCGATTGGGTGCTCAATGCCATTGCTGGGTCTTCCTTTTGAATCGTCAATGGGTACAAAATACCATAGACATTTCGAACGGCAATCGTATTGACTAC
>VJMH01005239.1:0-18748 GCA_009835185.1 Aphanomyces stellatus | reverse complement strand
CAACGATGGCTTCCCTAGCCGCACCAGCCAACGTGGCTGTGCGCAATCTCAATATTGAATTAATTCAATTTGGCGAACTTGATTATTACTCCTACAAGTCTTTGCGCCGCATTAATCTTCTGGACCCAACTCAAGTTGAATTTACATTTTTCGCATGGTCGTTTCTTGTCGAGTGGGCCCTAGGCTACCGAGAAGTTGTGCGTTTTGAAGGCGATTTTGGAAACATGACATTGCTTTCATCCTCCTTCGATTCGATGAGCAATTCTGTCAGTGCAATTGAATATCCCACCGATCTGACATTTTATCTGCGCAAAATTGTCGCTTACGTTACCTATGCCATGATATCTGTTGCGGCCCTTGTCTTAATTTTTGTTGGGCTCAGTCGTGGTCATGTTGAAGTGTTGAATCTGTTGGAGCTCCAGCGTGTGGGTGCAATTGTTTGGATTGGTCGCCCTCTCTTGTTTGTTCGGAGCCTCACAGCCGTTGGTTTATTGTCCACAGCTAATTTGGCATTGGTTTACAACGGTTTTGTCAGCTACTTCATCGTCACTCAAAATCCATGGTACAAAACCCTCCTTGCCGCCAATGAAGTCACGTGGATGGTGGCGATTGTCAACGACATTGCGATGGCCTTTACGCGGGAGCACACCATATACTACGCAACAATCAACAGCATTTTAGTATGGCTTGCCACAGCTATTTTGGGTCTGACGACTCCAGTTCAACATTCGGCGACGACAAACAAACAGTGTTCTGTTATTCAAATGGACTTTCAAGTGGTTTGCACCAGTGGCGTCGTCGCTATCGGCCGTCTTTCCCGTCTCGCTTTGATCCTTGGCATGGTATTAGGCTTCAACTTGGGCTGTTTTGTCATCGCAAAGTACCTCGTTCGACGCCAGCGACCCCCGGCTGCGAAATCTCTCTTCTTATACGCTGGCACTCGATACCTCTTCATGACAAATCGATGGACGTACAAGAATGTGTATTATATGGACCGCGCTTCGGCTATTTTGAATGGCATTCTCACGCTTCGGTGGAAACAAGCGATGTTTGGCCTCGACATTAAGCTATGGCGGACCTTTCGTGTAGATCTATGGGATGAATCGGACATCCCAGTCGACCATCCCTTGTCTGAAGCTGCTTCATTTGCACTTCCACTGAGTCTCGAAGACGAATAAAGTCATATTATCATCGATTTAATTTTCACCTCTGAGAGTCTTAAGCCAGTGGTGACTATGGCAGAGTACAATACCTCTACAATACCTGCGTAAAAAAAGCAAGCACATTTCTCGTGTTGCTTGTCTTGCATTATCTAATGTGAAATCCAAATATGTGCTTGTCGAGCGCCATACAACTACAAACTCAAATGAAACTCTGAAATTAGAAGTCCATGTTCCAAGCGACGTCGTCTGTGAGCCATCAAAGTTGCTCCTAAGCTGAGCGGACAATAATGTCAGATATAATTCAATTTACAGTCGTTAAACTTGGTTGTGGACAGGGGACTTGACGCCATGGTACAGTTGGTCCTTTAGTTCGGACTCTTCGACTTCGTCATCTTCGGTGGCAGGGCCGCCATGTTCAAACTTGTCCAAGCCCATGCGTTCGGCTTCTTCCGACACGCGGAGCACGCCAAACTGCCGCACGGCCAAAAACACAGCCGCGACCATCGCCGCCACAAAGGCAAACACGGCCAGTGCGTAGACGACCTGGGCGGCCAATTGCTTGCCGCTCGCAGCGCAGCCGTAAAAGACGCCGCACGAATCCGAGCCGTAAAACGTCTTGACGCCCGTGGGCGACGCGAAAAAGCCAGGGGCGATTGTGCCGAGGAGGCCACAGCCCAAGTGAACCGGGACGGCGTCGACGGCGTCGTCAATTTCAAACTTGACGAGGAGCTTCCCCACGCCCAAGTAGACGAGCGAACCAAGAAAGCCAAGCGCGATCGAAGTGGCAGGTTCGATGACGCAGCAGCAGCCCGTGACAGCGACGCAGCCAGCCAAGATGCCATTGTTGCCAGCTTCAACGTCCCACACCTTGTGGCTCCAAAACGTGAGCAAGACCGTGGCGAGACCGCCCGTGCAGGCTGAGAGCGTGAGGTTCACAGCCACCTTGGCCATCACGTCGCCCTTGTTGCCTGCGAGCGAGAGCGTTGAGACGCAGTTGAAGCCATACCAGCCAAACCAGAGGATCATAACACCTGCAAACTGAAGCAGGACCGATTGCTTGGGGAGCACCGTCGCGTTCGGGCCAAAGCGACCGAGGCGAGGACCCACGAGGAGACAGCCAACCAACGCAGACGTGCCGGCAAACATGTGCAGCGCCCCCGTGCCGGCAAAGTCAATCGTACCAACGTCAAAGAGAAGGTCATGGGTCTTGAAGGCGCTGGCCCAGCCCTGCTCGGACCAGATCCAGTGGGCGCAGACGGGAAAGATGAAGAGACTCGAGACAAACGAGTAACAAAAGTAGGCTGCCAAATGGACACGTTCAGCGATCGCCCCCGAGCAAATGTTGACTGCGACGGATGCGACGGCCCATTGGAAGAACCAGTCGGCGTAGTGATGGCCGCGGAAGAGCTTGGTTGGCGTCGGTTTGGAGAAGTCATCGCCGGCCATGAAGAAGCCATTGCTGCCGATAAAGCCATTGCCACCCATGAAAGCAAAGCCATAGCCAAGCGTGTAGTACGTGAGGCCCGTGATGCAACAGTCGCCAAGGATACGCAGCATGATGTGTTTGGTGTTCTTCTTGGAGACGCAGCCAATCTCGAGCAACGCGAGTCCAAACATCATGAGGAAGACGAGGACGCCGCCAAATATGAGCCAGAAAAGGTCCAACGTGTCGGCAGGCGCCGACTGCTGAGCATCGGCCAGCTGCGCCGCGAGGTCTTCCCACGTGATTGTGGTCGCTTGGCCATCGATCGTGATCGAGAGCGCCGAGGTTGCGTTGATCTTCATCCGAGGGACAGCAGGCAAATTGGGCAATGTCGAGCTTGGGTGCGTGGTTTATTGTTTCGGTGGGATGTGAGTGGACGCGTGAAGGTGCTCTGTCGCCACGCTGTAGAGTGGTGGTGGTGCGGGGGGCTTCTGCAACGACCCGTGTGTGCATCCACGTTGAAATTGCACACCAGATTGGTTACATGTGTCAAGTGACATGAGAATATAGATAAGAAAGGCGTTATTTTCCGATAATGTCGTTGGTATATCTGTTTAACGTGTATGTTGAAGCGGTAGAACTAGCTATTCCAAGTCACGCGACATAAGATTCTCTGCCACATGGCGGGAGAGTGCCCCTTCCATGGAGGGAGAATATGAGACGGAGCAACAACAGATTCCATGGTTTGGTTCTTCTTTTCTCCGCTGCCCAGCTTCAGCTTCAAGTAGACAACCATCGATCTTCTACAAAGCACAAGCTTGGTGTGGCTGGCCCGTCGATACCCCTCGTGGCTCTCTTAAGCTTTGAGCTTGTGGTTAATATGTGCTGCTTCAACCCAGCACAACTTCGTCGTGAATATGCGACCAAGTTTGTCGCATGTGGACTTCAAAGCGTGTCTCAAGTTGCAGTTTGGGGAGCTCACTTGTTTCTGTATTTTGGGCAAGTTTCTGACTTTGAAGGAGGTAGAAGGCAGAGACTGCTATCGAAGACGAAGGCAAGGACGGCCTCCATACAGTTTACTCTGGTTTATGCGCCAGATGCTGCAATTATGAATCCTTCCTGAAGCAAAAAGCTCTCGGTTTTGATGACTCGCGGCAGTTGATTTATATTTTGAGCATTCTGCACCTCGGAAAGTGATTGGTGCCTCGATTACTGCTTTGCATGAGACAGTCGAAACCTTCCTTGGAGCACCCACGAAGAAGGGACGTCTGGGGGCACTTCTCTTCTCAATCGCCATTCATCTCAAACCCACGGAAGCCATCGGTGGGAGCCGACAAAGTCAATCTAATGTCAATGGCTATCCTATTCAGAGAGTTTGCGAGGAAAGAAACCGGGATAAGAGCCAGACGCTTGACTTTGTCTGAGTCAAAACGGTGGCCACCTTGATGGGAGTTGAACCGCTTTGAACTTCTTCAAGGGGAGCTGTCTGCGTCACTTCTTTCACACATTCTGATTGGTTATATTTATGCTTTGAATCCACCAATCAAACCACTGGAAACATGGATTCATGAATGGGTCGACACCGTTTTCGATGCTGCGCCGCCTGCTTGGCCGACCCTTCTCATCCCGCATCTCGCTTCCAAAGCAATGGGCGATCGTCGATCTCGCTCAGCGTCTTCATGACCCTGCCACGTCCAAGTACACGATATTGCCCTCCAAAACCACCTTGGAACACACGAGCGTGAGTATCTCTGCATTTCGCGACTGCTTCCACAAAGGCCAGCTGGACCCATGCGTCGTTGCAGCCTTGGACTCGCTTCATTTTGTCTGGGATGCACGGGCCCATGCCTTCAACCAAAAGCGTCTCGCTTTGGAAATCTACCAACGCGAATATGGTCACACGATCGTGCCCATCAATTACATTGTTCCAGCAAACGACCCAGCCTGGCCCAAGGAACTCTGGCACCTCCGATTGGGCAAAGCTGTTGATAACTTTCGCAGCCGCGGCATTTCGTCATTGTCGTCCGCCCATGTGGACGCATTGGACGCGCTTGGCTTTGTCTGGAACGCCCAAGACGACACTTGGCAGCGCAACGTCGATGCGTTGACCAGGTTCAAAGCTCTGTTTGGGCACACGCGCGTGCCGGAAGCCTTTGTCGTGCCATCAGACGAACCTTGGCCGAAGCAACTGCATGGCTTTCGCCTCGGGGTGTTTGTGCACGCCGTCCGCGCGCGCCAAGACCGCCTCTCGACCGACCGCAAAGAAGACATGGACGACCTGGGGCTGCAACTCAATACACGGGAGGTAGGGTGGCAGACCTTTGTTGCCGCACTCAAAGTCTTCCGTCGCGAACATCATCATGTGTGCGTGCCCAAGAGTTATGTGACGGCCGATGGACTCAAGCTTGGTGTCTTTGTGCGCAATGCCAGACATCGAGTCAAGTCGTTGACCCCGGCTCGCAAAGAGACCCTCGACGCACTCGGGTTCAAGTGGACTCTACCCACGACTGTCGTCACTGAATAAGACAATGGAATTAATTAAACAGCCAGTTGCCACCTCGTGCGATCGCTGCGTTGGGTATGCAGGTACTCGACGACATCAACGTGTCCATTCTGCGATGCCTTGTCCAGTGCAAAGTGTGTACACCGTTGCTTGGATCGATGTTTGATGAGCCATTGGACGACCTTGAGGTGGCCCTGTCCAGCTGCCATGTCGATGGCGCGGGTGCTGCAGCCTTCCCAGCGGTGTTCGTGGAGCCACTCGACGACTGCCAGATGGCCATTGCGACAGGCGCTGTCCATGGCATATTGCGTGCACCCTTCTGTCCGATGGGTGTGGAGAAATTGTACGACCTCCAAATGTCCATTCTCGGCCGCGCCGTCCATGGCGACGGTCGTACATCCTTCGTTCCGGTGGGCGTGCAGCCATTGGACGACGTCCAGATGGCCATTTTTTGCTGCTTGGTTCATGGCGTACGTGCTGCAGCCTTCCCGACGATTCCAGTGCAAGAATTGTACGATCTCGAGATGACCGCGTGCGGCTGCGCTGTTCATGGCCCGGGTCGTACAACCCTCAAGGCGGTGGCGGTGTAAAAAGTGTACGACCTCGGCATGGCCGCCTTCGGCCGCGTCGTCCATCGCGTCACTCGAACAGCCTTCGCTCCGTAGGAGATGCAGATATTGTACCATGTCCAGGTCCCCCTGCTTTGCACACGCGTTCATGGTGCGGGTCGTACAACCCTCCGTCCTGAACGTATGGAGGTACTTGACCATATCCATATGGCCATTGGCAGCGGCCAAATCCATCGCCCGTGCGTGGCAGCCTTCCGAGCGGTGCAAATGCAGCCAATGCACCACATGCAGATGACCGTATGCGGCAGCATCCGTCATAGCCGCCTTGGAGAACCCCACGTGCGGCAATTGAGTGTGCAGCCACTGCACCATGGCCAAATGTCCGTTGGCGGCAGCGCCGTCGGCGGCATCTCTGGTACACTCCTGCCGCCGGTGCACATGCAAAAAGAGCGCGATGTCCATATGGCCGTGCAGCACAGCGAGGTTGAGCGTCTGGGGACAGTAGATTGCGTCGCAGTCTAGGAGACCGTGCACGTGGAGGAACTGCAGCACATCGAGATGGCCGTAGATGGCGGCGTGGGCAACAACAATAGGTCGCAGTGACGGCAGCACGGCAAATAGAGTCGAGAGGCGGGATGTGCCATGCTCCACCAGCCAAGGTCGGAGGACTGTGTCGATGTTGGCAAAGCCTTGGAAATCTACCTCCCGACACAACACTTGGGGGGATTCAATGGGGCTGGTGCTGCTGGGGGGAAGTGGTTGTACCATCATGCGAGTCCACGGCAGGGTGAAATCATGGACAAGCGCTCCATGGTCCAAGGTAAAGCGCGGCGATGTTGGACGCTTTGATGGCGGCGGCGTTGGAAGGCGTAGGCGAGAGAAGAGCCCAATGTCGCGGAAGGTCCCGTCTTGGAACTCTGCCATGAGGCGGACGAGTTCGTTGCAGCGGAAGAAGGCGACGGCTGCGCCATGAGGCATGATCGGAGGAGGCAGAATGGAGATTGAGGAAGGCACCACCAAAGCTGGCCATTGTTCTTTTTCGAAGGAGACAACCGAAACGACAGAGCACTTGGACTTTGTATACAAATGGAGAATTGTCGACCACCCGAGATCTCAAGGCGCTGTCAGAATGCAGTAACGGAAAGGCATTGGCCAATCAGATGACATTACTGCAAGGATTATAGCCAATCAACGCATACAAAATACGACCCTTCAAGATCGCAGCAGTGACACCTGGAGGAAGAGACCTGGACTTGACTCCTCCCAATGACAAACGCACCAAATACAAGGCAATCATTGCACCGATCTAAACCATATCGCCAGTGCGCTCGTACGTAATTGAGCTCTCAATTCCCCCAACGAAAAATGGGTTCCTTCACCCAAAACGTCGAGGTCAGGGTCGATTGATGCATGGCGAACGAATCGACAGCGCGGATTTCTTCCCCCATAGGTCAAAACTTTTCCGTTCGGCAAATGGAAAATGGATCGTTGTTGACTCCTCCAATTTCAGATGAGACGACGATTTATCGACATCGTGTTGCTTGCGATATTGGGGTGCATTGGCGGCGTCGAGCAGTGATGGCATATTTATCTTTTGTTTTGAACCTTTGATATTATCTCGGATCATGAACCCAACTGCAGATACAAGAAGAGCGTGGAATCTTTGTACTTGTACATACTTTGGAGTACAATTGTACGCCAACAAAGTGTTTTGTAAATGGCATAGCACCGGTACAGAAAATATGCAAAATCTACGACGTTATGTCCCAGAAGAGAATTATGAATGAAGCGGGACTCGGGTCATCACCATGCGAGGACGGAAGCAGAGCAATGGAGTTGAGCATTGTCGACGAAGATTAAGACTTGATGGGCAATGGAGTGAGTGGCAATGTCTCTCCGACATCGACTTTCCGGTTTCGGGTTCGGGGTGGGTGGAAACATTCGAAACTGTCAATCCAAAAATAGAATGTTCCAATTGAGCCAATCAAAAAGCTCTATTTTTCGACATTTCGCTGCGATTGTTCTGGATTTCGCTTCCAAACGCAAAATATAAAAGACGACGGTTTCTATGGCATGCAAACACACAGTCATATTATAAATCAATCATGCAGCCAATTGCTGTCGCAGAAACTCCACGATGCGTCTCTGGCCCGCCGCCTTGGCGGACACCATCGCTTCGTCGATTTCGCACTCGTCCCGGTTCTCCATGAGGTATTTGACCACGTCCAGGTGTCCTTGGGCGGCCGCGTCATTCAGCGCCGCTTCCGAGCACCCTTCGCTGCGGTGGGTATGGAGAAACTCCACCACATCCAAGTGTCCGCTCTCGCACGCTTCGTCCATGGCGTCTTCAGTGCATCCTTCCGAGCGGTGGGCATGTAGCCACTCAACGACTTCCAGGTGTCCTTCCGCGGCGGCACCGTCCATGGCGTCCGTCGTCGCGCCTTCCGTTCGATGGGCGTCGAGCCATTGCACAACTTGCAAATGTCCATTCGCAGCGGCGCCGTCCATCGCGTTCGTGGAGCAGCCTTCCGTGCGGTGCGCATGGAGCCACTGCACCATTTCGAGATGGCCGTTCTCCGCCGCGTAGTCCATGGCAAGTGCAGTCGCGCCTTCGGTCGTGTGGGCGTGCAACCAGTGCACGACGGCGAGGTGGTTGAAGCGCGCGGCCCAGTTCATCGCCTTGACGGTGCAGCCTTCGGTGCGATTCGCATGGAGGAACGCGAGGACATCGATGTGACCGCTTCGAGCAGCGATGTCCATCGCCATTTGGGTGCTCCAGAGGTCGGCCTTGAGGAAGTTTTGCTTGTGGAGAAAGGAGAGGACATCGACGCGACCGTAGAGCGCGGCGTGGACGACGATGCATTCTTGGATCGCGGGGAGGTCGGTCCACAACTTCGCGAGGCGGGCGATGTCGTGGGTCTTGTACCAAGGCGTCAACTTCGCATGCAGGGCTTCGAAGTCGCTTTCTTGGATGGAGTAGTTGCCCTCGTCACAGAGTGTCGGTACGACATGTTGGAAGGGAAGCATGTCTTCATGCAGGCCTCCCATGTACTCGAAGATGCATCCGAGTAGATCGGGGGATCGCAATACGTTGTCGAGCGCGGCAGCCATGATGTGTGACGAGGGCAGGCGGGGGAGTTCCCGACAGGATTGGATTTCGATTGTGAGCAAAGCCAGCGAATCTGCCCTTCCAGCACGCCGTGCGATTGGTGCGTGTGGGGATGACGTTTAAACGACCCCTTCTCGACAGAACGGAGCGTTGAACCTAAAACCGAGTCGTTTTTGGCTAAAACGTGAGACGTTTTAGTCGGGTAAACCCCGTCTTGGTTGCGTTTATTAGGTAGCAACCGCAGTAATGGCTGTCCAGTCTGGATTCGGTCGGGGATTGTAACGTGTTACGTTAGATAGTGTTATACTATTTTTACTATCAACCGCTCATTTGGCAGCACATGGCAACTCTGGGCGAGGGCGGCCACTCTTGCGATGGATATTCCCGTGCATACGAAGGGGCATCTGGTCAACGCCAAGGAAGTCAAGCTTTTGCACCTGATTCCACCGACTCAACAGCCACAAACAGGTCAACGCTGGCGGGTTTAAGGGGTTCTGGCTTATGTGGTCACCATCGACCACATAAGCACCACTGCAGCGACCATTTCACAGCTTCTGGGAAGATGCAAGGGTTGAACTAGGACGACTGAATGAAGGAAGGCATGTCAGCTTGAGGAAGAGCTTGTCATGGGATGGATGCAGCCCATGGATTTTAATGCCATGTGCTTATGCCTCTCGCCAAAGGTCAAGCCCATTTTCAAGCCCATACCTTGGAAGGAGAGGATGGTAGTTAGATGACGTCTTGGCATCGAGGGGGATGAATTCCTGGAGAAGAAGGTTGATGTCGTCAAAGATGGTGCTGCTAACTCGTGTTATGCGTTATTGCACGGAATGAATTATACCATGGATTGTAACAGCGCCGTGGCCATCCGTTTCGAACATTGGAATGTAGGTCGTCTGACCCGAAACGCCCTCCAATCAAATGCAGCCAATGGGCGACGGGCAAGATTTTCGAATCGAAAAAAGGTCGCAGCGCGCAGCAGCTGCGAAGAATATTGGGTCAGATGCGGCGCCAGATGATGCGGCGCACGTGTGTCGCACAATCATGGAGTTGTTTCCTCCGTCTTGTTCCCGTGCATTGGAGGAGACGCGGCGGAGGAGCGCCGCCTCTGCGTGGACGTGATAGGTGATCGCTTCGTCGGACGTGAAGCGACGGCATATGTGACGCGCGTGTGTCGAAACGGTGATTTGAAACCCCTTGAATTCTTCCACGATTAGTGGAGAAGGAATCCAGGACGAGATGATCATCTGTGCCATGATGATGGCGGTCGAATTCAGGAGACGCCTTGGTGGTGCGCGGGTTTGCTTTCGGATGCGTCGCGCGCGTCGAGGTCGTGGAAGTGCCGCTTGATCGCATCTTCAAAGAGCCGCGGGTACCTCGCTTGCTTGAGGTGGTCTGGACATCCGCGCAGGTCGACATCGAATTCGATCGCATCATCGTCGAGGGACAAGGGACTCCCATCGGGCGTGAAGCCCTGCGTTTGGATCCACAGCCCTCGGCCCATGACGGTCCCATTCGGCATTTGATGCAACTCGGCACTGCAAGAGAGGAGCGTCATCTCCTCCATCTCGATTAGCATCGACGTACATGAAGATGCGATTGCGCTGTCGATGGTTGGAACAGCATCGTTCGTCGTCTTGGATCTGTCGCCCGAGGAACGTGACGCGGTTCTCACTGCGGAACGTGCCACAGAGAAGGTTTACATATTCGCCGCGGGGTGTGATGAGTGCGAGTTGGTGGGTCTGGTCGTCTTCTTCTTCGATCAACTAGACATGATATGTGCTTGAGTCGCATGCATGCGATGGACAAGATCACCATTGGGTGCGTCGCTGGAAAGAGGTCGCGGATCGCGCATTGGTCGGTCAAGAGCGTGCGCCGATACCGCGCGAGGAAGCCTTCCATGGACTCGTGGATCTGCAAAAAGTGCCGCGTCACGTAGCTGTATCCTTGTGTGTCGGAAAAGTTGAAATGGAAGTCCATATAGAGTCTCTCGGGCGAGTCCAGCGCGGGAAACCCATATTGCTGGAAGAGCGCGTCTGTGTTGTGATAGAGTTGGTTCAAGATCCATTCCTTCCCGAGGCGGCGGGACGCTTCGCCGCGAGGCAGACTCGTACTTCGCCATGTCGGACGTCTCGCGTCGGGGGCATCCTGCGTTGATAAGACTCCTCGTTCAAGCATACCTCGATACCTGGATGACAGCATACTGCGCGGCAACCCACTGGTACATCTCGTGCATGAGCGACTGCGACGCCGCGAGCTTCCTCTGGAGCTCTTCGTGTTCGCAATCGCCGAGACGACGCAAGTCCTTGAGCGCACGCGCAACTTCTCTCCACGGAAGCAGGAGGTCCTTGGGTCCCCTCCGTTGACTCTTCTCTCGGAGTTGCTTCTTGAGGACCGCGAGATGCTCGATGGTTGCATCCAGCGTCAGCAGTTCCTCCTTCTTCATCTGGCGGTATTGGATCATGCGACGAGATTGTTTTGTGTTCTTGACACCCTCGCGCCGCTGTCTCTCAATGTCCGCCACGATCGCCGCCGCCGTCGCCGCGAGCGGGGACACCGCCCTCATTCAAACGGCTCTATTTTTTGCAAGTGGTCGATTCGTCGCGTCTGATTGGCTTACACCCGAGCAACGTCGGAACACCCACCACTTTCCGACGTTGACAAATCCAAAACATGGTATTATCCGTGGGGGCCCTCGGGCATGCGCAAGTGCAGCGCGTGGAGGTATCGCTTGATTGCTTCTTCAAAGAGCCGCGGGTACCTCGCTTGCTTGAGCTCATTGGGGCATTCTCTCAAGTCGATGTCATATTCGATCGCATCTTCATCGAGAGACATAGGACCTTGGTGGACCACAAAGCTTTGACTTTGTGACCACAGGCCGCGTCCTTTGACGCGACCATCAGGCATACGATGCATATCAGCTCTAAGTAGACAGCGTCATAATCATCTCCAGACCAACGGCGATCTACATGAAGAAACGATCGCGCTGTCGACGATGGTGCGTCATCGATGGATCGAGGAGCTCGTCGTCTTGGATTTGGCGCCCCACCAACGTCATGCGGTTTGGTCCTTGGTCAAACACACCGCATAATAAGTTGACGTATTCGCCTCGCGGTGTGATCAATGCATGTTGAAACACATTTCCTTGGTCGTCTTGGATCATCTACGTGTTGATTGCGTCACGCAAAGAGTCAATGTGAATGATGACGTATGTGTACTCGCGGGTGGCTCGGACTCAGGTCAAGGACACAGGTTTGGTGCGTCAAAAGGCCCCGTCGGTAACGCGTCAGTAAGTCTGCCATCGATCCACTCAAGTATCCAAAATGGCGCGTCACATATGAGTATCCTGCATCGCCATCATCAAATGAGAACCGAAAGTCACGGATGAAGGCGTCGTCGGCGTCGATGGGCGGAAAGTCGTGGTCTTGGAAAACTCGATCGGAGTTGTGCAGCAGTTGCGCAAGGATCCATTCCTTTGCTAGCACGCGGGAAGCGGGATTCCCCGGCAAGCTGACGTTGCGCCAGGAAGAATGCCTCGCATGCGGTGGTTTCTACAGTCATGATGAAGATCGCAAGAAGATTTGCTTGACCTACTTTGATAGACATGAAGTGCGCCGTGACCCATTGGTACATTTCACCCACGAGCACCTGGGACGCCCGCAGCTTTGTCTGGAGATCTTCATGTGCTACATCGCCCTCGCGCCGAACACCCTTTAGTGCCGCTGCAACGTCTCGCCAAGGAAGGAGAAGACTCCGTTGTGCCAACATACTTGACTTGATCCCCAGGAGACGGTTGATGGATTCGTTCAGAAGATCAAACTCCGTCTTCTTCTTTCCGCCATGCTTTGACATGCGACGGTGGATGCGCAAGTCCTTCGCTCGCCGCTTTCCACTGCCGCTATGCGGCGTGGGGTCGATCTCCATGATCAGGCAATTCGAATCGCCAGTCTGTCTGTGATTGGGGACAGATCGTATTGCCCTAAATAAAAACCTTTCAAGAAACTCCTGCTTAAGGTATTTAAATACCCTGAAGAACAGCATCGGACCATATTTTGACCGAGTACGAAATGCGAGGGTGTGATTGGTTGAATCTTTCACACTCGAAACGGCACCTCTTGGCAACTCGTAACATGGGCAACCGTGGGAGCCGACGCAGCAGCGACGGCGCGACCAAAAAATATGACCCGAGCGTCGCCTACCATGAGACCATCTGCGAGGACCCTATCCCTACTTCCACTCACTCGTCACGGCTCCTCCAGGTGACCCTCATATTCTTTGCAGTCCTGCTCTCGCTCTCAGTCGCTGGCTTGAGTGTCGGTGGGTCGCCACCGTCCGTTCCCAACGGCGAATCCTGCGCCATGTTCCCAGCGACTCCCAGCCACACATTTGAGTTGCAGCCACACACGGGCCTCTCCTGGCACTGGACGTTCACCAGCACCACAGACCCAACCTCCTGTATTTTAGGATTTGACATTGGCTTTGTTTCACTCGTCTTGATAGATCTCTCCCTGGCCTGCCCAGCTGCCACCCGACGCACGGAGCTCTATGTCGGTGGAGTGTTTGCAGGCCAATACGATTCAGACAGCGTACGTGTTCAGGCTATTCAAAGATGTTCTTCTAACGCGTATCCGCAGGACGACGTTGCGACGCTCTCTGATTGCCACCGAACGCCACGATTCGCTTGGATCAACGTAGGCGCCGTCATGTTTTGGTTCTTTAATCAAGGGTGTCTAGGGATCTTTCCTCGCAGATGCTCGAAATCACTCCCGTCGCATTGCAACCCTCCAAACCAGCCAAGGCAGCGTTCGCATCCTCGATGCTTTCTCCGAGTCTGTTGTGGCTATCCTTGGCCAATCATCGACCTCCAGCTCATGGACAATCACCGTGGCAACCTGGACGCATGAGGCTGGTGACCCAAATACGCTGGCACTGATTGCCACTGCGCTTAGTTTCGAAGCCAGAGGTATTCTATATCTCGTTCAATGTTGGCGAGATATATTCAGTGTCGTCGTAGCCTTTGACCAAGCAGACAGGTGCAACATGTGCTTTCGATGCGGGATTGCAGCCATGGGCTGCTCGATGCTGCTTGGCCTTTGCCTTCTCTGGACGGTCTTCTTCCACAGACAAAGTGGGTTCGGCTAGTCTCTCGTACTTGTAAATGAACTAAACACACTTGACCTACTCAACGCCCTGTGGAATGTACTGTGTGGTGTAATCGAGTTGAAAGCTCCACGATATACGGGGATGTATGCTTCGGTTACAACAACTCTATAAATACAACCACTTTTAGGCGTTGGTCGACTCGTTGCGATGGAGAGCCCGACGATGCTGGACCTCCGAGTCGAGGAAGCGTCGGAAGTTGTCTTTGGCAGTCCGCAGCCCCCGTCTCAGATTCGCTCGCCCGGAGCCCTCGGTCGCGCGACATCCCATCGCAATTCTGGCTCTGCAAAGATGTCACCCATGCCGACGCGGCGCAGCTCAACCTTTCGCGGGCCGTCTCCATCATCATCGCCGCCCAAGACCCCAGCACACAACGTCCTCGATGAAAAGTCACTCAAAATGCGCGAAGTGCTGCAAGATTATGGCCCGTACACGCCGCGGAAGGAGTACAGTTGTCGGTCGCTGCCTGTACCACGAGACCAGGATTTTGTCCTGCGCCACAATGCCCAAAACATCCACGACTTCAAGAAAGAGTACTCGAAGCGATATGGGACGTTGAACCGCCGGCCGCCGAAATTCTTGGACGGGTATCCGACCTCGGGCCGCCTCTCGCCCACGGCGACCCGCGAGCCCTTGTGGTACGCACCAACCCCCAAACCCTCCACCCGCCAACCCCCGTAGGGAGGAAACGAGCGACAAGGTGTGGATGCTGTCAGACCATGGCCACGAAACCCTCGTGATGAACAACCTCTCGCCCATGCCGCGCGCGACCATCACCCTCCCAGCGCTCCCCCACAACCACCAGTCATCCACGAGTCCGTTCCACGAAAAGGCCGCCGTGGGGCGCCGCGTCGATCTTTCCAAGGACACGTCCTTTGCATCGCTTGTGCGACAGGAACTCTATTCGCCCCGCCCCGCCCCCGCGCACTCGACCGCCAAGGCCCGCAACCCAAAGTACGCGCTCGAAGAGCTCAAGCTGCAGCTCACGCGCCGCCCAAGCACATCCGATGGGCTCACGCTCAGCCAATCCAAAGCAAGCTTCTCGGCGCCGCAGTCAACGCGGCCGTTCTCGTCAGATGACCGCGACGGCGCCTGTCGGTGGCCCCTCCAGAGCCCCAGCCCACCAACGTCATCGTCCATCAAGTCACCCTCCCATCGACAGCATCCCCCCGACACCACCCATGTGACGAGCCATGCGTTGATGGAGATTGAACCAAGCATCGTCAACTTCCACGTCGTCCACGTGCACCACACGTACCACTTTCCCGTCAAAGTGCACAACTTTGGCACCAAGACCGAACGCTTCCGCGTGCGCAACCTCACCATCAAGAGCGGCGGCGACGACTGCCACAAAGCCGAGGTAGTGGCGTCAATTTTTCCCTCGGTTTAGCAACGTGTCTCTGTAGGCCCACTACGACAAGGAAAAAGCCAAGCTCGCGCCGGGGCTCGTGGCCACCGTGACGCTGGTCGTGACCTTTGCAAGCGCTGGGACAATCCAAGGCGTGCTCGAGATCGAAACGCCGTCGGGAAAGGGCGGCGTCGCAATCATTGGCGCCGTCGAACACCCGATTTTGCACTAACTGTTCAACCCTCGTATACTAGTAGTGGACCCATCAGGGCTTTGAGGGGGTTGGGGGTTGAGGTCGCAATCTTGGCGTCGTCGAGCACCCGATTGTGCACTAGTTGTTCAACCCTCGTATTCTCGTAGTGAACCCCATCGGGGTTTAGTGGTTAGGGGTTACAAACACAACTGTACAACGAGGAGTGGTTCCTCTTAGGCGAGGACGTCGCCGGCTTCGTGTGCCTTGGCAACGATCGCTTGGATCGCGTCTTCGGCCGACACGTGGATGCAAATGTCGTGTCGGGTCGCAGTCTCTTCGAGGTAGAGGCGCGCGCGCGTCAAGTCTTTGAACTCGCGGCCCAAGATCAAACTTCCATCTTCGACCACCATGCCTTCGAGCATGGGTTCAATGACAAGGATGACGGCGCGGCCGCTGCAGATGAGCGCGATGGCGTCGATCATGGCCGAGATGGAGCGGCAGTTGTTGGGGATCACAACCAGCACGAGCGCGGCCTTGTGCTTCATGAGCTTGTCCGACTTGAGTTCTTCGCGGCCGCGGGCCGTGGGGAGGTAATGGAAGTCTCCGCGGGGGCTGTAGTACCGCAGTCCGGCCTTCTGGAGCATCGGAATCGCGGTCGCGGCGCGCCAGTGCGTGTTCGTAATGTTTCCGCCGAGGTAGACCATCTTGATGGACGACGAGTCGGTCGGAGATGGTGACGTGTCGTCGTCAGAGCTGTTGCCCGAATCGCATTCGATGATCGAACTCGACGAATTGCTACGGTAGAGTACATTCTTCTTCTTGGTCATCTGACTCAGGATCACCGACGACCGCTTCCGCAGCCGCGACGAACGAAGCGAGAACGGCGACGGACGTTGTCGCGCCAGTTGTTCGACAATCGCTTCGATCGCATCGGGCACACTCTCGCAGAGGATCGTCTGCGGGTAGTCCTTGGAGAAGTGGCGCAGGCACGCGCGCGCGGCGTTCAGGTCCGAGATCTCGAGCGACGAGAGCGCCGCGCCTTCGATCGTAATTTCCTCGGGCATGTCCTCAACGACGAGCACCACGCGGCGTCCGCAACACATGAATTCCGCGGCTTCGTTCATGGACACGATCGACCGCGTTTGGTTGTCAATGACAAAGAGGACAAAGGAGGCTAGGAACGAGGACGAGATGAGATGAGATGACGATGGCGGATGAGCATGTACATGTGTCCTTGGCATGGGTTTCCAATCGCATGAGTCCTTCGTGCCATTCGTCGACCTGGGGGTTGTAGTATGACACGTTCGCGGCGTCCAGCATCGGCATCGCGACATCGATGCGCCATGTTGTGGGGTTGCAGCTCTACGAGCGAGAGATGAGAACGCGAAGAAGGCAAGAGGAGATGCGCCGTACCCCACCCAAGAAGACATCCACGGGTGCCTCCGGCTCTTGGACAGGAGAGAGCGGCGGCGAGAGCGGGAGCGTCGAGGATCGGTGGTGGAAAAGTGGTCGGCGCTTGTTGATCTGGTGGTCGTGCGTGTGGTGGACGTCAGGGGTCGAGTACGAGCGGGTGAAGGGCCCGCGCTTGGGCGGAAGTCCCAGGTCCGCCGCCATCGTCGACGAGCTGCTCATGTTTCTGGTTTTTGCAAATGCAAGCGTTCCAAGTGTGGTCGCGACCATCATTCCGTCGTGGCGTTATAAAATGCTGTTGTTTCATTGGTTGAAATGAATAATTGTATTTTTTCGATTGAGAGTTGAATATATTTATCCAATCAAACGTCGCCATTGAACTGATACTGAATTCCCCAGAGACATCTCTTCTTTGCTGACATGTTTCAACATATTCGCACTGGGGGTTCTCTCGCCATGAAGCATTTGCACGAGGACGTCGCCGCGAGATCCAGCGAACGCGATGGCAAAGGCGAGCCGTGCAAGGTAGGCTATACCGTTAGTGAAACTGCCACAAAGAATGATTCGATATTTCAATGTCCAGCTTCCACAGGCAGGAACGAACCTGTAATATTAAATACGTTGTCTGCATGCGAAACGAGAGCGTTCTGTCGCAGTGGTCGTAAAGGAGTCCCAGCCAATCAAATCACTGTATTTGTGTATCTACCGCGCGGAGTTCGCTTAAATGTGATGAATTAGCAACGTTTCATCTCTTCAATTTGAGAATATATACTGAATAAGGTATTTTTCAACCCTTCGACACGTCCGCAGATAATATCACGCAACCGCGAATGCAATCGAGTCGACGACGACCAATGCCTTCGCTTGTCGAATACAAGTTTGTTTCTCTCTGTGGCAGCTCCCATACACAAAAGGCGATATTTGCGAATATACAATTCTTGACGAAACAGAGTTTTCCGAGTTGTCACTGTTGTCCTTCGTGTTGGGGGTGTCGTTTTGTATGAAGTCCTTCGAGAAAGGCGGCGTCGATGACTCGGCTTAAGCACACTTGGTGAAGTGGGAGTGGTAATTCGTCTTGGCACTGGACATGCAGGTTCACCTTCTCTCATCGACACCGTTGAAGCACTTGTGGTTGGAGAAGTCCATCAGCATTGCGCCAGTGGTGAGACGACCATTTGGAAGCATCGAAGGGGTCATGAGGTAGGTCAACGGTTAGAAACGAGTCGCCCGGGAATTTCGTTCACTGCAAAAACACAAATGTATCATCCATCTACCACGGGCGAGATTTTCATTTGAAGGCTTGAAAGAATTTTGACAGAGTGGACAGAGACTCATATCAACCAACCAAATCGATCTTTGAGACAACTGACCAATCACATCACTAGACGAGTGACATTTTGACCAATGGGAGAAGAAAAAGAAACGCTGGTCGAAACGACAATATGAATCCATAAAAAAGATCGCAAAGATCTCTGTCGTTTCATGTGCGGCAATTGTCGGTGAGAGAGAGAGACAAGTGCATTGAGGAGAGAGCCCACAAAGGATGCACGCGTCGTTTATTCAAGTCGAAGATGACGCGGAACCTTCGCTCGATCATCTCCAGGCCAAGGAAGCAGCACCCCTCGAAGAAGGTGGACATCCGATCACGTACCGACCTGACATTGACGGCCTCCGCGCCTTGGCTGTCATTCCCGTCGTCATCTTCCATGCGTATCCTGAGCTTCTTCCTGGAGGTTTTATTGGCGTCGACATCTTCTTTGTCATTTCGGGCTACCTCATCTCGAGCATCCTCTTCAAGGAGCACTCGGACGCTTCGTTCACGTACGTCGACTTTTACTCAAGACGGATCCGCCGCATCTTTCCTGCTTTG
>VJMH01005238.1:0-31679 GCA_009835185.1 Aphanomyces stellatus | reverse complement strand
CCTTAGTTCTTGGGCACGCATTGCGAGTACCATTCGTTCCACGATTGGCACTTGTCTTGCGAGCCACACTTGGTGTTGCCCTTGTAGTCCTTGCCACCGCACTGGGCAAAGCGAGGTTGCGCACTCGCGTCGTCGTCGTTGGGCTTGGGGATGCACTGCGAGTACCATTCGTTCCACGCCTGGCACTTGTCTTCGGGGGCGCAGACGCCGTTGTTGGTGACAAAGTTCTTGCCACCGCATTGCGCCCAGCGAGCAATCACGCTCTCGGCATCTTCAGCAGCCATCTTTGGCTTTGGCTCACAGAGAGACAAGTATTCGTTCTTGAAGTTGCATTGGTAATTGGGGTCTTCGCAACAGACACCATGGGGCCAGTTTTGGCCATTGCATTGCGACCAATTAGTCGAGCACTTGCCATTCTTGTTGGCAGCGGTCGTAGCAGGGGTGGTGGCACCAAAGACGCAACCGCGAGCACCGCTGGGGATCTTTTGGCACGTGGCATCCGCAGGGGCGACGCACTTGGTGGCATCGACGTAGCTCTTCAACGTCTTCAAGCAGCTAGCGACTGCGACGTCACCCTTCTTGGGACACGCATCCCCTTCGGCGCCGCAGATCTTGCCTTGGACGCAGTACGTGGCATCACCGACGACGCTCACGTTGGTGCAGCCAGCTTGTTCCGAGTCTTCAACATCCTTCTTGGGCTTGGGTTCGCACGTCGACAAGTATTGGTCCTTGAACTTGCACTCAAAGTTGGGGTCTTCGCAGCAGACACCATTGGGCCAGTTCTGGCCATTGCATTGGGAATAGTTGGTCGAGCACTTGCCGTTCTTGTTGGCAGCAGTTGTAGCAGGCGCGGCAGTGGTCGTGATGGCAGGGGTGGCAGTGGTGGCGGGGGCGGCACCAAAGACGCAGCCGCGAGCACCACTGGGGATCTTTTGGCACGTGGCATCAGCAGGGGCGACGCACTTGGTGGCATCCACATAACTCTTCAACGTCTTCAAGCAGCTAGCGACTGCGACGTCGCCCTTCTTTGGGCATGCATCCCCTTCGGCGCCACAGATCTTGCCTTGGACGCAGTACGTGGCATCACCGACGACACTTACGTTGGTGCAGCCAGCTTGGGCATAGGCGGTGGCAGCCAAGAAGGGGGCGAGGATGAGGGCAGTTTGCATCTTGAAGGCTCCTATTAAATTGGAGAATGAGATGTTGAGTACAAGTGGTTTGAACAAGGCCGATCAAGTTGTTCCATCGAATGCCTGCCAGTGAACGAAGACGAGTTTTGTCGAATCTGGGGCAAATGCTCGCAATATATACTATCGACAGCTTGTGTAATTTTGACTGCTTGACGTTTTTCGTGTGATCTTCCGACAACTTTGTTGGCAGTGAGCGGTTAAAAAGTCAAGTAACCGTGACGCTTGGTCAATACTTCGAAGTAGATGGCTTGAGTGTGGAACAATTGATGCTTTGACGTTCACAATCGCACCGAAGAATGCGTCCTCCAGGCACCAACGTCGATAACATCACATGAATGAAATGTCCATCGTGCCGTTCGTGGTTGCTGTGCTTGCTGCACAGTGTGCATCTCCATGGTAAAACGACTGGAGTTGGCGTCAAAAGAATATTCTCGAAATGAATGGTTGATTCCAATGAGTCGAATCCAACTGCGAGAGCCAGCCGATCGACTTTGCGGCTGCGAGAACGCGGGGACGAATTTTACAGACAAGAATGTCACGAACGTCGCCTGGAAGTCGACAAGACTGCCGATGAGTTGCAGTCTCACCATGTTGCTGACATGGGGTTGCGTCGAAAACTAAGCAACACATGTTCAAGAGGTCTCGATCGCACGAAGCACGAGGAGGCTGCTAAAGATCTCACTTGACTTCCTTGGGCTCGCAGGCAGCATATGTGTCGTTCTTGTGCGTGCATTGGAAGCTCGGGTCTTTGCAGCACATGGGTTTTGTCCAACTTGGGCCGTGGCACTGGGCCCATGCATCGAAACAATCCGGGTACGAGAGGGGGAGGTAGGTCGACCTCGGACGAGGGGTTCTCGTCGTCGCGTTCGCCGGCGGCAGGGTTACCTTGTTCCAGACGCACGCGCGGGTACCAGTTGCAGCCAAAACTTGGCAGATGGAATCAAACGGTGCGATGCACTTGGACGGCTCCACGAAGCTATTCACGGTATGGATGCAATCCGCGACTGCAACGGCGCCCTTCGACGGACACACATCCCCGTTCGCGCCACAGATGGACCCCTGGACGCAGTAGACGGCATCGCCCACCACACTCACGTAGTTGCAAGACGGCTTGTCCACTTGGACGGCGCTGCGGACATGGACGTGGCTGTGCGCAGTCGAGGCCGACGCGTGTGTTGCAGCGGCAAGGACGACAAAAGTCCGCATCGAACAATGGCATTCAAGATTTTAACGTATCCCATGTTCAATGTTAAATACGTTTTATATTGCTGCTTTATTGAATATGAAAGGTATATTGAAGTTTAAAATATACGTTTTATACTCGATTCACTGTACAATCGAAATCATTGTATTACCATTTCATAGAGTGTATCATTTAATAAAGGGTTTTCGTCCACTGCGAGACCACCCGAGGAAGCAAGCGATCGAGGAGAGAAGGGACATGGATAGTACCAGACGTCACCGGCGAAGTCGAAGCCGCGAGCGGGATTCCCGTCGTGAACGTAGCCGCGACCGAGACAGCAAATACGGTTCGCGCCATGAGTCTGACCGACCCACACCGCGGTACGTCCCATATTGCAGTGTCGGCGAGTGAGCGCGATCTTGACCTGTTGCCTTAGACGCGAGTCATCCTTAAGCAGTCACTCCCGACGCACAAGCCCAAGGTATACTTCCTTTCGCATGAATCATTCCTCTCATGCACCCATCCGTCGTAGTCGCCGTCGCGACGAGTACTCGTCGTCCCGGTCAACGGCGTCCACGTCTCGGACCCCATCTTCGTCGTACTCGACGCCATCCACTTGGGTCGAGAAGCCTTCCCCGGCGCACTCGCAATCGAGTCGGTCGGGCTTGGGTCTAAATACAAGCGATTGGGAAGAGCCCGAGCGATTGCATTCGGGTGGGTCGACGCCGGTCGGGCAAAAGTCGGAATGGGACGCGCCGACTCCGTACGTCCATGTCGTCGTCCTTGTGAAAGTCTCTTATGTTGGTCTAGCTCCCCCATGCGGGATGGATCCTCGTCGGCGGCGTCGACGCCCGCCCGCCCGTCGTCCCTTCGACGTGATGGCGGCGGCGACTTGATGGCGAAGGAGACGCGGCATCATTTGGGCCGGAACGACCTCGCCAAGAAGGAATACGACGACGCCGAAGAAGAGCGCTTTGACCGCGAGTTTTACATGGAGGAGGAGCTCCACCACGACACGTTTCTCGGGAACGAAGACAAGTTTCGCAAAATGGAGGACGAAATGGTCCGCAAGCGTCAAAAAGGTACACACCCGCTTTTGTCGTCCCGACCCTCTGCGACACCTTAGTTGTCACTTTTTTTGAACCGTGTCTCACTCTTTGCCATGTCTAGGCGAACTCAAGCTCCGCGGCAAGTCGGCGCGCGCGTCGGCCCTCAACCAAGACCAAGAAGCGTGGGAAAACAACCGACTTCTCACGAGTGGCGTCATGGCGACGACCGAAGTCGACACGGAATTCGACGACGAGCTCGACGCGCGCGTGCAAATCATGGTGCACAACACAAAGCCTCCGTTCTTGGACGGCCGCGTCTCGTTTACGACCCAAGTCGAAATGGTCGCGACGGTCAAGGACGCGACGTCCGACTTGGCCGTCTGCGCACGGAAAGGCAGTGAGTTGCTTCGGGAAGTACGCGACCAGCGCGAGCGGTCCAAGATGCGCAAGCGGTTTTGGGAACTCGGCGGCTCGCGCATGGGCAACGTCATGGGCGTGGCCGCGCCCGACACGAACGTCGACGAAGACGGGAATGCGTTGCCGCCAGGCGAGGGCAATGCGGCGACTGGCGGTGCCGTTGACGAAGACGTCGACTACAAGAACGAGTCGCAGTTTTCCACGCACATGAAGAAAAAGATCGAGGCGGTACGGTCGACCCATTTGAGGGTGATCATGACAAAAGAGGGTGTCGATAGGTCAGTGACTTTGCCAAGACCCACTCGATTGCCGAACAACGGCGGTACCTCCCAATCTTTCAATGCCGGAGCGAATTGATGCAAGTGATCCGAGACAACCAAATCGTCGTCATTGTCGGGGAAACGGGCAGTGGCAAGACGACCCAATTGACCCAGGTGGGTGACATCGTGTGACACAAAAAGGTCACCATCTCCATAGTACATGCACGAAGACGGGTACTCCAAGTACGGCATGATTGGGTGCACTCAGCCCCGTCGGGTGGCCGCGATGTCGGTCGCCCAGCGTGTGAGCGAAGAAATGGGCGTGAATCTCGGGGACGAATGTGGGTACGTTGTGACGCTTTGAGGGTCGTTTACGTGAGCGCTGTTGCATTGTAGGTATGCGATTCGCTTTGAAGATTTGACGTGCGACAAAACGATCATCAAATACATGACGGAAGGCGTGCTCTTGCGCGAGTCGTTGCGCGAAGCCGACTTGGACAGCTACTCGGCTGTCATCATGGACGAAGCCCACGAACGTGCGCTCAACACGGACGTGTTGTTTGGTATTTTACGCAAGGTAGGATTGCGCATTGGGGCAAATGACAGATTGTGGTGCTCTAGGTAGTGCAGCGTCGACGGGATTTCAAGCTGATTGTGACGAGTGCGACGTTGGACGCGGAGAAATTTGCTCGCTTTTTCGGCGGCGTGCCGCTTTTTACCATTCCCGGCCGAACGTTCAAAGTCGACATGTACGCGTGGAGAATTTGACGTGAATGTTGACGCAATCGTGGCAGGATGTATGCGAAATCACCGTCGGAGGATTACGTTGACTCGGCCGTGAAACAAGTGATGACGATTCATCTGAGTCACCCCAAGGGCGACATTCTTGTCTTTATGACGGGCCAAGAAGACATTGAAGCGACATGCTATGTCTTGGCCGAACGCATGGGCAAAGTCGACGGAGCGCCGCCTTTGATGGTGACGAAGATGACGCAAACACTGGACGCTGACGAATCATGTTGTAGGTCTTGCCCATGTATTCGCAACTGCCGGCTGATTTGCAAGCCAAGATTTTCGATGCGAGTGACGTGCGCAAATGCATCGTCTCGACCAACATTGCCGAAACCAGTTTGACGGTCGATGGTATCAAGTACGCGCCGATTGATTATTCCTTTGTGTCTGATTCTTGGGGATTAGGTATGTCGTGGACGCTGGCTATTGCAAAATCCAAGTATACAACCCCAAAATCGGGATGAATTCACTCCAGATTACGCCCGTGTCCCAACAAAACGCCAATCAACGTTCGGGTCGTGCCGGTCGGACGGGTCCTGGGTACTTAACTCTTTGTGTCAAAGTCGCTCAAAGTGTGTCTAGGGTGTGCTATCGCCTCTACACGGAACGCCAATATTGCAACGAAATGATGGAGGCCCAAGTGCCCGAAATCCAGCGCACGAATTTGGGCTACATTGTGCTCTTGCTCAAATCGTTGGGGGTGAAGAACCTCCTCGAATTTGATTTCATGGACCCGCCGCCGCAAGACAACATCACCAACTCGATGTACCAGTTGTGGGTCCTCGGTGCCTTGGACAACACGGGCGAACTCACCGACATTGGGAAACGCATGGTACGTGTGTGGTTATGTGGTGCACATGTGACGGGGCGGGCACACTAGATTACGTTTCCGTTGGACCCGCCATTGGCAAAAATGCTCTTGTTTTCCGAGTCGCTCGGGTGCACGGCCGAAGTGCTCATCGTTGTGTCCATGTTGAGTGTCCCGAGTGTCTTTTTCCGGCCCAAGGACCGCGAAGAAGAGTCGGACGCGGCGCGCGAAAAGTTTTTCGTCCCCGAAAGCGACCATTTGACGCTCCTCAACGTCTACAAACTGTGGGAGGTACGGCCGCTCGTGACCACCCGTTGACGTGACACACATGTCGCAGGCCAACAATTACTCGCAAGCGTGGGCCAACGACCATTACATCCACGCCAAGGGCATGCGCAAGGCGCGCGAAGTCCGCGAACAACTCGTGGACATTATGAAGCAGCAAAAGATGCCGCTCACGACGTGTGGGACCCACTGGGACGTGGTCCGAAAGGCCATTTGTTCGGCGTATTTCTACAACTCGGCGCAGATCAAGGGCATTGGCGAGTATGTCAACATGCTCACGGGCATGCCGTGCAACTTGCACCCGAGTTCGTCGCTCTTTGGGCTCGGGTACACGCCGGATTTTGTCGTGTACCACGAATTGATCTACACGACCAAGGTACGAGCAGTGTTGTGGACATTGGTGACGACGATGGGGTGTAGGAATACATGCAATGCGCGACGTCGGTCGAAGGGGAATGGCTGGCCGAGTTGGGTCCCATGTTTTTCAGTGTCAAGGAAAGCTACAAGTCGCGCCTGCTCAAGCGCGCTAAGGAACGCGCCGAGAAGGCCGACATGGAGCATGAAATGTCGATCCAAGAAGAAAAGGAAAAGTTTGCCCAAGAGCTCGAGGCGCGCCAGGCCAAGAAGACCAAATTGACCCAAAAGACGACCATGTACGGCAATTCTCAAATGCGGGATGTTTGTGAATGACGTCTTTGTAGGATCACACCCGGGCGAAGCAACAAGCATGCCAAGACGCCGCTGCGCACGCCGCTTCGACATGGATTCTAACACGTGCTTCCTTTATTGTCTTCTTGGGACTTCGACCGTGGACGACTGCAACGTCGTGGCAAACTCATCCACAGACACGGGCACACCCAGCGACTGGCCGTCCAGCGTCGTCTGAACTTGCCACTGCTTGTCGTCGCCTTGGTACAGCTCGACTGTGATGGCGGTACTATAGTCGGGCCAATACGACGCGTCCACTGCTGCCCCCATCCGCGCATAGAGAAAGGCGAGGACCGAGACGTCATGGCCACTGTAGATGCACACTTGTTCCTTTGGTGGTGAGGTATCCACGGCGTGAATGACGTCGTGCATCTACGTGACAAGCTGAGTCGAAACACTTGACGGGACGTACGCGAGCAACGAGTTGGTCGACGAGGCGACTGGCCACGTAGTGTAAAATGGGCGGGTGAGTGTAAAACTAGGGCGTGTGAGATTAGGCGCCGTCCGTCGCTCGTACGTTGCTAAAGCGAAAGGACAAGTGGTCGATGGTGGTGTCGGCGAGGTCTTCTGTGTGCGGCACGAGCGGCAGGCCATGGGCCCGCCGGCAGACAAAGTAGTCGGCCGCGTTCATCCACGTGAACCGCTCGGGGTGAGCCTCAAAGAGAGGCAGGTGGCGCATGAGTGCCTCCTTCACGGGCGCCATGGCGGCTTCCCGAGCCGCGAGTGGCGTGTGCGCGTCGGCCAACTGCGCTTTCAAGCGTGCGACTGCGGGGCCGTGGTCATTGTACGCTGAAACAGGATGGGTTAGTCAGGACCGACTCCGCTGGAGACGCACCATTGATAAAGTCGAGATGCGGGGGCAAGATGTCGATGGCAGGTGCTTCCACATTTGGAGCAAGCGTGGAGATGAGGGCATGCACGCTGCGCTGGGTCCGCATGTAATGCGTGCTTTGCACATGGAGCGTTGGGGCGTCCAAGGTCCAGCCTTGGGCGAGAACATGCTGGCGCTACATGCAGACATGAAGACGACGCCTGGAGAGATCGTACCAAAGCGGAGCCGCGGGCTTGCATTTGCTCGACGCCGGTCGTTGTGAGTTCGCCAAAGATTGGGCTTCCGTCTATGTGTTGCGACAGCTTGGGCTGCCACAGCGCAGTCTCCTCTTGCGCCGCGGCGCTATGACGATCGCTTCCAGTAAAGACATTGTGGAGGGGGCTCCGGTCCCCGTGTCGGTGGAGCACCTGCACGAGCCGCAGGTTGGCGCGGCGGGCAGCCATCGTGACACAGCCAAGGTGGGTGCGTTATCCGGATGCGTCGTGCGTTTTTATCCGGCCATGTGGAAGTGGAAGTTTGGCCACGCCAGATGGTGGGTCAATGACTTGAAGTTGCTCAGTAAAGTGCGACGAAGTGAAGTGGTGAAGGCGACGGCGGCGCCTCCCGAATGGCGAGAATGAACATGGTTGTGACACTACTACTCTGCGTCGTTGTGGCACCAGCGATGCGTCTCTTCGTAGCCACTCATTCTCTTGTCGCGCCGACACGCGTACAGTAGTTGGACACGACATCGCCACCATGGCGGTGCGCGAGAGATAGCTCTCAAGAAGTACCAGTTGGGGGAAGTGCCTTCGACTTCCCCAAGAATAGACTGTTGGCTGACCACAACTTCAACGTGAGAACAGTCGAATCCCAGCTGCCACACAAAATGGTGGCTCTCCCACCCTGTCTTTTGCGTACAGTGGTGGCGAGACAGAGAGGGCGAAGACAAAGATGGGTGTAAAGGACTTCGATGTGGCACCGCCACCGCCCCATCGAAGAGGTACCGTGAGAGCCACCATCTTGACTGGTTCCGATGGCCTCAACGTTGTAGTTGACCATCCCAGACAAGGCTCGGTGATGTCCCAGCTGCTGGGACTGCTGCTTCTGTCGTCGCAAGAGAGAGCTCGGGGCTTTGAATCACTGCCAAGTTACAATGGCAGACTTTTTACGCCGCGCCACATTCGAGCGAATCAAACGGCGTCATTTGCGTCTGCGGCTGACGGACTCGTACTTACGAGGGTCGTTCTTTCGCCCCGAAACCGACAGAGCCTTTGGTCCCGATAAAGTGCGCGTACGCCCCAACTCTGCGGTCACTTTTGTATCTGAGGGAGTCGACACATCCAATCTCGTCTCCTCGTCCCTACCCCACCGCCGCCGCCGCCACCCCTTCGATTGAAATCATGGCTGATCAACAGACGACAAAGGTATGGATGCCGCGAACACTCTCATGCTCACGGGAAGACTACTCGACTAGGTGTACATTCCAGACCCCAAGGTCTCGTGGATCGCGGCCGAGATCATTAAATCCGACGGCGACAACGTCGAAGTGCAAACGTTCCCGGATCCGAGCGAAGAAGACGTCCACGACCATCCACAAGAAGCAACGCGCCGCACGATTCCGGTTCGTGTGACGATGATGCAACAGCGACGTCATGTCTGTGTCTTGTAGAAAGCGAGCTTGTGTCTCCAAAATAGCCTGCCATCGCAAGGATGCGAAGACATGGTCAATTTAGACTACCTCCATGAAGCCGCGATCTTGTTCAATCTCAAGGAACGTTTCCACTGCGGCCTTCCATACACGTACACGGGTCCGATTTGTATTGCTGTCAACCCCGTACGTACTCGCTTCATATGTGTGCAAAATGTGGACGGCCATCTCTCATATCGCGTCGCTAGTACAAATGGCTCGATATTTATACCACGGCGACACAAGAACAATACCTCGACGCCGACCGATTGGGCGAATTGGTGCCACACGTGTACGCTGTGAGCGCGCGGTCGTTCCATCACATGAAAACGACGGGCCAGAACCAATCGATCTTGGTCAGTGGTGAATCCGGCGCTGGGAAGACGGAAACCACGAAGATTCTCATGTCGCACTTGGCCACGGCGGGCGACCGCGACTTGCACAACAAGCAAGTGACCCTCAACATTGTCGACCGCGTGCTGCAATCGAATCCGCTCATGGAAAGCTTTGGGAATGCCAAGACGTCCCGGAACGACAATTCGTCTCGCTTTGGGAAATTCAGCGAACTCCAGTTCAACGAAGACGGCGAATTGGTCGGCGCGCGATGCAACACGTACTTGCTCGAAAAATCCCGAGGTACGAATCTGATATATATCATGCACACGAGTAGCCTCGTGGACGCAACATGTGGCTGAGACGAGGCGATTGTCTAGTGTCGACCCACGGCAAGGGCGAGCGCAACTACCACATTTTCTACCAACTCTTGGCCGCCCCCCAAGATTTTCGCCATCGCGTGGAGCTTCCCGAATCGGACCCGATGGCCTACCCCTTTTTGCGGTACAGTGCTTCGTTTGTCGACTGTTCTGACACAAACGTGTGGCCAGGGGCGCGCCAGACGACGAAGGCGAAAAGATTCGCCCGACCGACAGCGACCACTTCAACCGGACAATCAAGGGCTTGACGACGCTCGGCATTTCCGACGCCGATCAAATGTATGTTTTCCTTGAGGGGGTAAATCAGAGTCTGAGTCTGATTCCAGGTCGGTCTTTGGCGTCGTGTCGGCGATTTTGCACTTGGGCCGCGTCGATTTCAACGGCGGCGACGAAGCGAAAATGGTGGCCGATCCGTCGACCGTCGCGGCAATCTCGACGCTGCTCGGTTTTGATGCCCAGGATTTCGAGCAAAGTTTGTGCACTCGTCAAATGTCGGCCGGTGTCGATACGTATACGGTTGGATACTCGTAGGATCTGAGTCTGAGTCTCTTGTGTAGGTCCCCCACACAATGGACCAAGCAACCAACGCCCGCACGGCCCTGTCGGTCGCGCTCTACAACAAGCTGTTTGAATGGCTTGTCACACACGTGAACGCATCGACGTCGTCCAAGATGCACGTGTCCCATCGTATCTGTACGACACGAGATCCTTTTTGGTGCGACTCAAAAGGCACAACTGTAGGCATTTTGGATATCTTTGGGTTTGAAATTTTCGACTCGAATTCGTTTGAACAGTTGTGCATCAACTACGCCAACGAAAAGCTCCAACAAAAGTTTACCCAAGATGTGTTCAAATCAATTCAAGTGGAGTACGAAGAAGAAGGGATTCCGTGGACCAAGGTCGAGTTTGCCGACAACATGAACGTGCTCGAGTTAATTGAAGGCCGGTTTGGGCTCTTGGCGTTGCTCAACGAAGGTACTTGATTACGTCAACATATTTTGATGACGTTGGTTTGTAGAATGCATGCGACCCAAGGGGAACGACGCCGCGTTCACCAACAAATTGTCGGCCCACTACAACGACAACGATCGATTTGAATTGCCTCGTCTCAAGCGCAACTGCTTTACGATCCACCACTACGCAGGGCACGTCATGTACCAAACGGCCGGTCTGGATTCTGATTCCATGCGACGTGGCCATCTCTAACACGTGTGTGCGTCCGTAGGTTTTTTGATCAAAAACACCGACATGTTGCAACGCGACACACTCCAACTGCTCAACCGATCCACGTCGCCGTTTGTCCTGAGCCTCTTTCCCCAAGCCGAAGCGGCCCCGACGACGCACCGCCTCAAGCGGTCCAATTCGATTTTGGCCGATTCGGTCGGAACGCAGTTCAAGGCCCAGCTCAACATCCTCATGGAAGACATCCGCCGCACGCACGTGCAATACGTCCGCTGCATCAAGCCCAATTCGACCAAGAGCCCGCTCGTCTTTTCCAAGGGCCGCGTCACGGGCCAACTGCAGTGCGCGGGGGTCGTCGAAGCCGTCAAGATTAGTCGCTCGGCGTTCCCAAACCGATTGACCCAAGACCACTGCCTCGATCGGTTCCAAATGCTCGCGAGGACGCCCCAAGACACGTGCGAGGCGTTTTTGACTCTCTTTTTGCCGCCCGCCGACTTTCAAATGGGTAAAACGCGCGTCTTTTTCCGCGCCGGCGCGCTCGAACGGTTGGAGGTGAGTCCTCGTGTGTGTATTAAGTCGCTGTCTTACCCTCGTGTACGGCTAGGAACTCCGCACGGCCAAACGCAGCGCCAGTGTCATTGTGCTTCAACGCATGGCGCGTGGGTGGCTCGCCCAAACCAAGTACCAACGCCTGCGCCATGCTGCGATCGTCCTCCAAGCGTACACGCGCGGGTACGTGATCATGCTCTCTTTTACATGTGGCCTTTTTTACATGGAGTCTTTTACATGTGGCCTGTTGCATGCTGCCGTTTACTTGTTGGCCGTCGTTTACACCATGTCGTGTGTGAGATGGACTCATCGGCTCATTTTAGATTTGTCGTGCATCAACGCTACCTCGCGATGCGTGCCGCCGCCATCACGCTCCAATGTTCGGTCCGTTGCTACATGGCCATGCAGGTGGTCTTGGCCAAGCGCCGCACCAAGCGCGCGACGCAAATCCAAAGTGTCTTCAAGATGCACCAGGCGTTCACAGCCTACAGTACGTCGAGGTGTCGCTCACCAGTGGCGCTCACTCGTGTGTAGCGCGCATCCGTCAAGCGGTGCTCAAGATGCAATGCCTCGTCCGTGGCTTCATCGCCAAGAAGGGGTACGCGCGCCTCTTGGTCCAGGCCAAGGAAGAAGCCAAGCTCGAAAACCAAATCCAGCGTCTCAAGGACCGCCTCAAGGAAGAAAAGGCGCGCAACGACCAGCTCACGCGTCGCTCGAGCATCATCATGCAGGTAGTACACGCAGCCGCTCGGAGCCATTCAACTAATTTTGAATGGACTAGGACACGCCGTTGGACCAAGAACTCGAAGGCGCAAGTGGCCTCATCGATCAACTGCGGTCGGAAATGGCGCTGCTCAAGGACTCGAACGCAGCTTTGAAGGCCCAGAACGCCACGCTCAAGAAGGAAAAGGATCACATGGAGCGCGGGGCGTATGTCAATGGCGCGTCGTTCTCGGCCGCCAACCAACGGGCGACCAAGCTGCAAGAGGAAGTTGAATTCCTCAAACTCGCGCACGTGCGCATCAAGGAGACGCACAAGACGCTCCGCCTCCAAAGCGCCGCCGGTGTCGAAACGATCCGTCACCTCCAGCACGAGCTGCATCAAGTTGTGTGCGAACGCAACGCGCTCCAGCTGAGCCACCGCCAGATGCAAGCCCACATCCAAACGCTCGACGCTGACAACAAGGAACTCACGACCGTGAACGCGCGCCTCCGGTTGATTTTGCGCCAAGACCCAGTCCTGAACCGCAAGTCGCGCGACGAGGTTGCGGGCCTCATGAAGACGGTTCGCGCCGCGCAGGAAACGCGCAAGCCGATCCTGCCGGCGGCGCCGTCGCTCCCGCAGCTGCAGCCCGAAGTCGCGTCCATCTTGTTGCCCAAGATCCCGCGCACGAAAAACCCGGCGCTGCGCGAAGTGACGGTTGTGGCCGCGCCAGAAGGTGGCGCCACGGGCATCCGTCAACCTAAGGGCGTGGACGGACCGTTGGAAGCACCTGGCAAGGTCATGGGCCTTGAAGCCAACACCGAGGAAGACAATGTCAAGTTTCGCATCACGCTCATGGATGAAGAGAAGGAGTCGAATGGCAATGCCGCTCAGCCGCCGCTGCCGTCGCAACCGTCGGCCATGAAGTTGCCGCTGCCGCCCCCGACCAACTTGGCGATCAACCCACTCAACGCCAACGGCACGTGGTCCACCAACAAAATGAACAAGCAACCGTCGACCAACAACAGCAACGGTGGCGGTGGACGGGGAGGGCGATCCCGTACGGCCAGCAACGGCGAACAAGACCGCCCCCGCAGCGCCAGCAACGCGAGCAACAAGGGCGGCGGACGCCCGTCGTCCAACAGCAACGCTGGCGGTCAACAAAACAGCCGCACGAACAACCTTCACCGCCAAAACTCAAACCAAACCCACAGCCCCGTGGGCGCAACAGGCGTCTTGCGCCACCAATCCAGCAGTGGCGGCCACTATGGCCAACAGCAGCAATACCAGCCCCAGCCAAATTACTACCAAAACGGCAGCGGCCAGTACACGCAATACGCTGCCCCGCGCGTGCAACGGGCTGGGTCGATCACGCCCCCGCCGCCGCCGCTCCCGCCGCAACAGCCCCCGGCCAACATGCCGCCGCCGTCGTCGTCGTCGTCGGGCCGCCGCCACGTGGAAATCTAATCAGACGCCGGTCGCTCGTCGTACTCTAGTAGTCGTAGACACAATAGTTTTTATCCTCTAATTAATCATCCCCATGTTTCAACATCCAGCCTAGCAGCAAAGCGGCATTTGACCGATGCCCTGTCGTGTCTTGTGTGCATGGGAAGGCGTTCATAAAGAGAATGGTCGAGGCTGATAGCAGCAGGCCATGGAAGGGAGCGCGATGACCTGTATTAAGTCGCGGCACACTTCAAGATGGGCGAAGAAGAGATGACAGGAACAACGAGGTGTGCATTACTACAACACGGATTTACTTGTCTTCGACTTCGACGATGCATTCGACTTCGACGGGGATGCCAAGGGGCAAGGCGTTGGTGCCGACGGCCGAGCGGGCGTGGACGCCGCGTTCGCCAAAGATTTCGCCGACCGTGTCAGAGAAGCCGTTGATGACCGAGGGTTGGGCGGTGAAGCCGTCGACGCAGTTGACAAACCCAACGACCTTGACGATGCGCTTCACGCGGTCCAAGTCACCGAGTTCTTGCTTGAGGGTGGCGCACACGGCGAGGGCGACGTGGCGGGCTGCTTCGTAGCCTTGTTCGGCAGTCAAGTCTTCGCCGACCTTGCCCTTGATGAGTTCGCCACCGGCGGGTTGCGGCAAGTGGCCGGCAGTGAAGAGGAGGTTTCCCGAGCGGACGACGTTGCGGTAGTTACCCTTGGGGGTGGCGACGGCGGGGAGGGTGTAACCGAGTTCCTTGATGCGGTTTTCGGTGTGCACGCGGCGGACGGCGGCAGCGGCGGGCTTGAAGGCGGCAACAGCAGAGCGGAACATGGCAGCGAGTCGAGTTGGCGAATGAAGTCCTTTTTTTCAAATCTTTGTCCGGATGTGGCCCGGATTGGCGAATTTCAGCCAATGGGAGTGCGACTGGACAAAGATTTCAACAGACGCATCACAGCCGCAGAAGTTGCGACTGGAGGATGCGGGCGGACGTCCATCCCTCCGTGAACTTCGAGGAAGCACATGCAAAGGGCACTGTTGATGTCTCTCATGCGCGTCTGCATGTGTCCCATGTCGTGACAAGCGTCATGCGTGCGTTCATGCACCATCTACATGCGACATCCGACACGTCCGACCACCGTCGAACAAATGATGCCGTGCTTGCATACACGCGGTAAGGCCATGCGGCGGCAGTGCGCCACGTGGCAAAAGGATAGCCATGTTCACAACAATCCTTAGTAGAGGCATCAAGAGAGATAGGCAGGACTACTCGGACCCGAGCGGCCGGTTCATGAGGACATGTTGAATGTCGGCGCGTCCCACGCGTCCCTATGTGTCCCTTGAGCAAATATCGACTTGACAACACAGCACACGCATACCTGGATGAGATCGTTGACTGCTCGAAAGATGGGGAGTTCCAGGCCACATTGGTAGGCAAAGTGAACGGCGACTTCAGCCGTCGGCACGCCTTCGACTGTCGCGTCCTTCATGATGTCGTCGAGTTTCTCGCCCCTACATGATCAACGATGGTACCATCATTGTCTTTGTGATGTCAAGAGCACGGACTTGATGAGACGAATGCCGCACGTGCGGTTGCGGGAGAGGCTGCCAAAGGCCGTGAGCATGAGATCGCCAATGCCAGACAAGCCCGAGATTGTCTGCGGATGGCCACCCATGGCAATGCAGAGCTTCTGCAGCTCCAACGAACTGCGCGTGACGTAGGCCGCGAGGGTGTTGATGCCCATGTCCATGCCTTCGATCATGCCGGCGCCAATCGCGAGCGGGTTCTTGAGCGCGCCACCCAACTGGACGCCAATGATGTCCTGGATAAAGGTGAGATCAAGGCGTGTTCGTTCACGAGTGGCACCTACCTGGGAACTGTAGATGCGAAAGTTGACGGTGGACAAGAGGCGCTGGACGCGGACGGCATGGTAGAGCTCGCGGGCGGCGACGACAACCGCGGATGGCGCGTTCTTCATGAGTTCGAGTGCAAACGAAGGACCCGAGAGGAACGAAAGCGGTTGATCGCGGCCCAACGCTTCCAAGATCGGGACGGACAAAAGCTGCTTGGTCTTCAAGTAGAGTCCTGAGGGCAATATATGAGCTCAATAATGCATATGTCAGTACCTTTCGCAGTGACGACGAGGATCGCTTCCGGTGGGATGACGGCTTTGTTTTGTTCGAGAAAGGTCGGTGTGACTTGAGCAGGAAGGGCCATGATAATCAACGTTGCCCCGGCACATGCATCTTCGACGCTACACATGATCACGGAGGTTGATCGATGTGTTTCCTCTTGCATAAGGAAAGAAGTACCTCGTCGTGGCGCGCAAGTTCGACGGCAGCTCGAATTCGGAAAAGAAATGGGGGTTGCGATGTGTCGCGTTGATCTCGTTCACTTGGTCGGCATTGCGCGCATAGACGACGACTTCATGGTGCTGCCGCGCCGCGATGTGTGCCATGGCGGTACCAAAGTTGCCGGCGCCGATGACACCGACCTTCACAGGCTCAATTGGTTCCGACGGGAGGCCTGCATTCGTCGCGTCGCTCAGCGTGCGTTGGGGCATTTTGCAATTAAATGCTGGCACGACTGGCGTGCACAACAATCGAGCAACATAAATTGAAAATTTTGGCTCGAGCTATACAGACAACAAGATAACAATTTGTCAAGCACTTTTTTATCACTCACGTTTTATGCAAAAAGAGGTCCATCACGTTGAAGTGGATCGAATTCACGACGTTTGATTGGACAAAATACAACTGTATCCGGATGACTTCCATCAACCACTCTCAAAGGGCAGGAACAACATCGTCAGGACACCAAAGGCATCCCTTCCTCTTCCCTCTACTATGGCTATGCAAGGCACGAATGCTCGCGTGCGTGTACGCAGCATTGTACACAGTCTCCGTGCTTCAAGATATCCGTCTCAGATCCATTCACGATGACATTCCGAAAGACATATTCCGTATGTTTTGTAAGGAGAGTGATGAGTTGTTGAGAGAGTATGCTGCACTCTCATGGGCTCAATCTCAACCTGTGAAATGCCAAGAAACGATCCCACCCGAGCAACAACCGCGACCTCGCTCCACTGGTCGCCCCCAAAACTCAAGGGGACGAAACTCCCATGACTACAATCCTCTTCGTATATGTACCTCGTGTGTGTGTCCGTCCCGACTCGGGCACGATAATCCTTGTGCCTGTTTGTGCTGGTTTGCTCCAAGCGGTCCTCAACTGTCAGCGCTTGGTAATTTGGGACGATCACGACGCACATTGCCGCGCGGTAACGACTATCCTCTTTCATACACTATTCGACACACCGCGTCCGTCATGTCTTCGCCTCATTTCAATTTTCGTCGATTTGTGTCTTCATTTTCTCGTTGGTGTCGATCTTCGGCTTCGCCAACCGGATTTTGACGAACTTCAAACAAGTGCAGCTCAATCTGAAAAAGGTAATTTCAGAGACGTTTTAACTTGACGCTTGGGGGTCCACACAAGGCAAGGTGGTCAAAGCCATCACACAAGCACGCCACGGTCGATCAATATCAGTATATATTGTACGTAGATTGCTCGGATGCCACGACGCGTGCTGTCGCCATCCTGTCTCCATCATATTCACAGCAAGCGTCCTCCATCGTCCCTTGTTCGAATTCGTTCAAACGTCCTCCAGACGACTTAATTACCCTAACCAAGTATATTCGATGTGGTTTAAACGTTGTTTTACAGAGTGTTGGTCGCTCCTAGAATAGCAGCCGTCCTTGCGCACTTCGGTACCCATTGCGCATCTTGTTCTCAACCATGAAGATCGTCCTTGCCTCCGCCGCGCTCCTCGTGTCCGCCGCAGCCGACCACCGCGTCCACCAGCGCGATACCCAAGACACGCAATTCCCTCAATGCAACCCCGCGCGCGTCGATGGCGATGCGTCCTTCTGCTCGTACTACGATGCGCCGTGCGGCGGCAGCAACGGCGGCAAGAAGTGCCCGACCAAGGGCGACTCAGCGTGGATCGACTGCGTCTCGGGCATCCCAAGCTTCCAGAGCACGGGGCAGTGCACTGCGCCCGAAGACGCGCTGTGCGTCGCGCGCCCCAATGGCACATTTGGCTGCGTCTGGGAATCCAAAGTCCCAGTCGACGACCGCGCGTCGGCCAAGTGGCCCAAGTGCGGCGGCTGGAACTTTTACGAAAACGTCGGCGTGTGCCCCACGGGGAATCGCTGCGTCGTGCTCAGTGACACGTACTCGCAATGCCAGCCGCTCCCGTCGGCCGACGGCGTTGCCGCGACCTGGGCGCAATGCGGCGGCGGCGCGGCCTACACGGGTGCGACAAAGTGCCGCGACGGCGCGGTCTGTGTCAAGATGAACGACGTCTATTCGCAGTGCGCGCCGACGGCGTGGGCGGCGCTGCAACCAAGTGCGACCAACACTACCAAAACGTCAACCCCAGCCAAGACCAAGAAGCATCGCGGCGCGCCACTCATTGCCGGCGTGCACCTCCGCGACGAAGAAGCCCAACCATGTAGCCTCACGTCTGTCCAAGGCGATGCCCTCTACTGCACGTTTTCGTGGACCCCGTGTGCAAAGGACGGCGGCAACGACTGCCCCAAGAAAGGCATGAAGGGCATCCCCGAGTCCTGCACAAGCGACATGAAGAGCTACGTCGCGGGTGAAGGATGCGTCGCGCGCGAAGATGCATGGTGCGTGTCCCGCGGCAACGGCATGGCATGCGTCTGGGCCTCGGAGGTCCAAGCCCAGCCGACGTCGGTGGTTGGTGTGTGGCAGCAGTGCGGTGGCAACAACTACAAGGGTGCGACGGCTTGCAAGTCCGGCAACCGCTGCACCGTCATTGATGAGTGGTACTCGCAATGCCAGCCACTGCCGACCAAGGCCGACCAGGTTGCCACGTGGGGCCAATGCGGCGGCAACAACTACAGCGGATCGACTGCGTGCCGCGACGAAGACACTTGCACCAAGTGGAACGACTACTACTCGCAGTGTATTCCCCGCCAACAATAACTCAAAACAACATGGATTATGTGTGTGAAATTGTGAACCCTTGATGGGCTGCATGTTGTTTGCAGCATGTTGGGGCTCCAAATGCAGCCCACGGATGCAGTAATGGTGGCAATCCTCTGGTTGCTGCACAAATGGGAGCTTCGAACGAGGTGAAATATCAATTGATATCACCAAGCTCCACGCACCAGTCATACTTCACGGCTCCTCCCGCAGACACATCATTCGGCTACGCCATGGCATGTTCACACACGAAAACTTCATATAGTCCTCATGAGCATGCAGTGGAGGAGAGAGCGTCCACTTGGGGTTACATGTCTTGAGGTTCGTGGATGCCGCACTTGGTTTTACAGACACGTGCGTCGCCTTGGCCTCGCACTTCCACTCCCTTTAGGACATTCGCCATCGCCCGTTGTGCTGGTCAAGCCGACATTGTAACACGACTTGGGAGGACAGTGGCGGCATGCCATGTGGCTGCCCATGCTACTTGGTTGCAATGCGGGAAAATGGGATGTCCTAGCTGGTTGCTTTCGACCCAAGTTGCAGGCTTGATGAGTGGAGCCAAGGGACCACGCTGTTGATGCATCGTCGATGCAGAACCGGCCGACGACGGCTCAGTCGATGGCTCGTCATCCTTGGCAACCTTCCTTGGCCGTTCAAACGAGAATCTAGCGATGGGCTCTTCAACATTGCACGATGCATGGAGGAATAGACGCAACAACTGTCCGCAAGGCGCATACACGCCTCATCGTGTTGACAGTTTCGTGTTTCAAACGGACAACACTCGTTGCTGGAAACACCTTTGGAACATCGTCGAGCAACGACGCTTGCATACCGAGAACGAAGCGTGTAACCAACGCATGCCAATATGCCGTCCAAGCCACTGGGGCTAGTGAGTGTGGACTGGTCCATTTGATTTCCCTGCATACAGGAGCTCGCGCAACACCAACTATGACGAGGGGGCAGAGGTCCATCCTGATCGTCATACTCAAGTCCTTGACTACCAACGTGCAGTTTTTTTTTTTGATCGCCATTCAACAACAAAGCGCCGATCGATCAACGCCAATTTCATTCGGTGATTACTCCCAAGGAATCGAGTGTATGTTGTCTGAGTCGAATCTTGGTGACGCGCCAACTCGTGAAGGATCTCTGTCCTCCTCCTTAATTTAAAATATTCGTGCCATCGCGCTCGTGGGCCTTTCATGGTTGTGGCATGGCTCAATTATTTTTAAACTCGTTCAGCTGGCGCCACCGCCTTACGATCGGTAGTTTGGATATTTTTGCGATCGTTTCACTAGGCGGAATGACAGTGTATCCGCGACACGACGAACTATTGGTTTCAAAGGGGTTCATTTGGAATTTGTATGGTCGTTCTATAAACTATCTACTTTTTATGATTTTTACACTGTATTTGGCAAATTTCCCTTGCCGATTTTGGGGCGAGAGTGGGATGCCCATATAAAACGTACTCCTCTGTCCTTTTACCCACTCGTTTATGGACTAAAACGTCGCCAAGGCACCTATAAAATGTGATTAATTGTCGTGATCGTAAAAAACGTGATGGACACACAGACAGGCCAAAGTGCATTTTGATCTTTTGCCCACAGAGGCGTGTCTTCCCTCCGCAGGACCATTTCGCCACAGCGCCCCCGCAGTTGCATTCATGCGTGTCATCATTGGAGACCACTACACGATCCACCCATATTGCCATTCTCGAATCTGCCTCCAACCCATCAGGATGAGCGGTCGCCCCAGCAATATCTTTGACAGCCTTCGCGGCCAGCCATACTTTCCCCCTTGCACCGAAAAGACCCTTGTGATCAAACTCGTGGGTGCCCGCGATCTCCCCAAGCAGGGCGCCCCGCCTTCCAACGTCTACTGCGTCTGCAGCCTCGTAGATCACCGTGGCCGCGTCTTCAAGCGAGCGCGGACTCACAAAATTCGCTCAAGCCATAACCCTGCGTGGAACGTTCAGCTCGACTTTGGGGAGCTTGTCGTCGAAGCGATTGGCGGCGTGCTTGTCACGATCAAGCACAAGGGCAAGCTGGGGCTCTCGGTCACCCTCGGCAGTGTGTTGCTCTCGATGGCGTCCCTCCAGCACCAATCCAAGGGTCGTCCCCTTCGATGGTACTCCATCCACCATGACAAGCAAGCCACGGTCTGCGGCGCCGTCCAACTGGGGGTCCACGTGGCTGAAGACTATAGCACCCGCACCCCCAGCGACGACAGCACAAGCAGCTGCGTTGACGAGAGCAGCCGCGGTGGTCCCTCAAGCAGCAAAGCACTTGGCTCGTATCTCTTTGACTCGATTCGAGACTCGCTCTTTAGCTCACGCAGTTTGCACAGCACACCCCGCCAGTTTCCATCGTAGACTGCTAGTTTGTCATTTTAACCAATCAATTGTATTATTTCATTCTTTTGTGGGTGGGATCCAATCCACGCCGTCAATTTTTGTGAAAACAGTCAATTTGGACCAATCAGAGCCGTGCCTCTCGAACTACCAACAGCGCGATCTGCCTGCCTCCTTGCATCAATCCTCTCAACAATACGATAGTCAATTCACATTAAGAGGCCAGAATTTGGCCTTCGTTTTTTAGCGACATGGTCTTCATCCAGCCACTCACGCTCGGGATGCCGTCGGGGATCCGGACCGAGATGGTCGGGCCGCCGCCATACCACGCTTTGTACAGTTTCCACGTCTCGGGGTCGACCAATCTGGACATCGAAAACATTGACCATCAAATGTTAACACGTCGCCCACGTACCGAAAGTCAACGATGAGCGTGACATCGTCGCGAACCTGCAAGAAGCCGCCACGGAGTTCGTCGTCCATAAGCACCATGTTGTTGATTTCGCCGGGGAAGAGCGCGCTGTCGTCCGACGTTGCGGCGGCAGTCTGCTTGGACGCATCGGCGACAAACGAAAGCCACTGCATGACCCATGCCGATGATACTGCAAACCATGTCTCGCCGCGCTGCGGATACCGCGTGGCGAATTTCTTGAGCATGGCCAGCTCGGCGCGCGGGTCGTGCTGGACCATGTCGACGGCCGAGATCGTCCGTGTAGACGTGAGTTTGAGGATCGGCGAGTTGGACGTCAAGTGGGAAGCACTGCTTGCGGCCACAGGAACCTCGTCGATGGACGTGGACGTGGGCCGCGTGCCGCCAAGGCCGCCGGGATGTTGCATGTACGACAAGCGGACTTCGCCGAGGGGGCGGTTGGTCCATCCTTTTTGCGCCATTTCGGGCGTCGCGCCGACGTAGTACCATTCTTCGGCGTCGGATTTCTAACGAGAGAGGAAGATCGACGACAAGTTAAGTTGCAGCGTTACCATCTTCATGTTGACGAGGTCGACCGACGTGAGCACGACCTCGCCCAATTCGCAACTCTTGAGACCGAGACTCCCTGTGTGCTTGATCGAAACGACGAGACCGCCGATTGCATCAAGGGAAACCATCCCAAAGTCACATGCGAGGTTGTACATTGGGTTCGCCGTCGCCTTGATGCTCTTGGTCTTGAACTTGACGCCGCCGCGAAGCTGCCGCCCGTCCTTGTCCATGAGGAAGCACTCGCAATGCACGTTGTTGTTTGTCTGGATTCCATCGACCGCCATGAGGTTGCGGCATCCACGCAGGACGACATTAAGCGAGATCTTGGAGCTCATCGGCGCGGAAGATGGAGGATGTGGTTGAACCGAGCGAGCCAGACGCGATGCGGTGTGTTATCGTGTGGCGTGGGGACGGAAGACAATTCCACTGCCATTCAACGCACGTTGTTTTCAACTGTCAAGGAGTTAAACGACAAAGTATCCAGTTTAAACGTATACTGTAACGTTCACCTCGCCAAGGAGGTGCAGTTGAAAACGACGTTAAATTTGTCTGAACACGACTTTTCTCGCCACTGGGAGGGACGGCGAATTTGGAGTGCCAGTGATAATTACCTTATATAGAACGTTTTCTCAAAATAGCTCTATGTTTCAATCCTGTGTAAGAACGTAATAAAGGAATTGGAGGACGTGCGAACAACATTCACAAAAGCACCAACGCTGCAGATCGAGGGTGCTGTCCTTGCACGGAGGTTCCTGTGGGAGGTCCATCAATGCGTTGACAGGCCTCTCGAGGGAGTACTTGTCGGGACAAGGTATCGCGCGATTGGGCCGCAAACGAGCTAGTCGTACAAACTCCATTTCCATTGCATCCCCCAATCTTGGTGCATTGTTCCACCACGACATAACCGTTCCAGCGACGCACCGCCCGACAAGATAACTCGAGAGCCAACATGTTTGCACTTGTGCAACTGGGGCACGCTCAAGATCACAGGCATCCCCACGAGGAGACCCAATGTGGTGTCTGGGCTGTCGCGCGGACCTTGATACATGCCCTTCTTGGGTTTGCTTGAGCTGGGCTGTTGTTGGATGCGCGGACTCCCTTGTTTCGCCCATGGGCGATCGTTGTCAAGTCGCTCTTTCGTGCGTCCCACCAAGAGGAAATTGACAAGCCAAGGTCACAGCGACTTTCGACGTTGCAGTCCTTTTGCTTGATTGTCTCACGACGGGGGCGCTTGATCTCGACAGTTGCCTCCTCTGTGATGTATCCTGTCGCTCCATTTCAATTTCAACAGCAACCATATCGAGGCATGCAGCATCACAGGCAACTAACATCGGAGCTCGACTTGGAGCATCTGAGCTCGGTGCATATCCTTCGTGGATGTCTGTCGCCCCAATCACGCAAGAGAGAGAACGCAACGTACAAACAACTTAAAAAGAGACAATATACCGCTCATTGAATAAGAGTCGGTCGAGTGAGGGAAGAGGAGGAGGAGGACATGCCCAGGCGACTGTGTGGTGTACAGTCCACCACCGCCACATGCGGACACCCTCCTCCTTGACTTCGTCGTCTTGCGACGGGGTACTTAAAACTTGGCCGAGCAATAGCAGTCGGGGCCGCCGTTGCAGTCGCCACTGCCATGGTGGTTCACCGAGAGCACGCACACGCCGTCCTTGTCGATCGAGCCCGAGATGGAATACCGCTTGCGGCCATCGGGCGCCGGCGACGGGTTGCCCGCAGGCCATGGGCAGTCGTTCCACTTGGTGGAGCATGTCTTGTCCACGCTGAAGTTGTAGCAATAGTTGTCGGCCGACTTGCCGTCCCACGCACACGTGCCCGCGTACGCGCACTTGGCAAACACGTTTTCTTGGACACCGACTGTGTAGCCGCCGCCAAACGGCCCAAGCGTCACAGCTTGACCTGTTGTCATGTCGCCGCGGCCATTGCCCGTGGTAAAGTACGTGATCGTCTTGTCGGTGTAGATGCACGTCTTTTTGAGATTGTTGACAAGGCGGATGGAGCCGCCCCAGAGCCCCGAGCCGTTGTCGTTGGGCTTGCCGCCGGCCGGCGCCGCGGTCGTGGGCGGATCGGTGGGCTTTGGGGTCGTCGTTGGCTTGGCCGTCGTCGGCGCGGGTGTCGTCGTCGTCGGCGGCGGCGTCGTCGTCGTGGGTTCCGGCGTCGCGGTTGTCGTGGGATGGGCAGTCGTCGTTTCAGGCGCCGCCGTCGTCGTCGTCACCGCCGTAGTTGTCGTCGGATCAACCGACGAGATGCTTTCGGCAAGCGAGGTCGTCGCATTGGTCGAGTTGGCACCCGAGGTCGCATTTAGCGCCGCTTCGACGACCGTCATGTTGTTGGCCAGGATCAACGACGGGTCCGCTAGAGAGAAAGAGGGTGAGGATGCGCTGCGCCATCATCTACTTTGCGTACCATCAGCGACGATCGGGCCATCGGCAGTCGATCCGACTGAGGTTTCGTCACCGACGGGGGCAAAATGGGCCGTCGTCGACGGCGTCGGCAGAGGCGAAGTCGTCACGGGGCTCTTCACGCACATGAGACACGGCGAGGGGGGAGGGAATGTGCTCTTACCTGCGCCGAGCCCGTCGAAGCATCGGTGCCACCACCGGTCGTTGCCATCGCGACACCGACGCAGGCAACGACGGCGAGGCCGACACCGGCGGCAATCACGACACGCTTCTTGTTTTGGAGGTTGCGTTGGAGGAACCCCAAATCTTCCTTGTCGTCGGCAAACTCCGAGTGGAGGACGAGCGCCGACGGGCGGCTGGCGTCGCTGGCGCCGCTGGGGCGGCGGTCCGATTCGCTGTCGCGAGAAAAGAATCCCATCGTCGAGCTGCAGGAGAGATGCGGAAATGGGGCTGCAACTCCCTCCACCGGCCAGCCTCCCCTCTACATGGGGGCTCACACCATAGCTGTCGCAGCAACTGGTGTGACTAACTCTACGCATGCGAAGTTCGAAGGCAAAGTCACGCATCACATACGGCTAAATATCTCACCACGTCGCCGTTTGGTTCATTCAATTTTAGTTGAATATTTCAGACGACGACAAAATCGAGGACGTTTTTATAATATCCTAGATTTTCTAAGTTTTTGGATGCAATGTTATTTTAATGCCTCGATAATGTCATTTCAGCTTGTACCAATCAAAAATATTGCATCCTACCGGGAGGACTCGATCGTTTTCAGTCGCATAAACTTCGAGGCTTGCCATGCAAAAATCGTGACTAGCTTTGATGATTCATTACCTTGCATGAATCCGATATGCTCGTGCCCTCGTTGCGTACGATGTTGTGCCTTGGGCTTGTTTTCGTAGAGAATGATATACCATGTTAGCCTGGGGAGTTATACAGTCCTGCATTTCGTGTGAAATGGTCGAAGTTCGAAGTAAACCTCCGGTTCAACAGTGAGTTCCGAAGAAACACCCTATTCCAGGTTTTTGTAATCTGGTGTGCCTGCGGCCCATACCAGGTTGGATGGACCGACCGCCCCATTTTGATTCTCCATAAGCCCTGTACATACTACACCGCCATCCACAGCAAATGTGTTGGTAGATCAGATCTCTTCGGCAGGAGACTGCTCGTGAAAATACATAGGCCAGGCGGGAACAATCGCGCGCCGACATACACAGTGTACCGTTACGTACAGAATAACTCACCAAGTTTGCTTCGCCTTATGATATGTATTTTGTGAATTTGGTGACCGAATTCAATAAAAATTCTTGTTGAATGTACCTTCTATACAAATATTAAGATTAATATAATTTCCATGTCACTAGTGTGCTGTCGATTTGATATATATTTTGAACATACCTCTCCCAGTAAGTTATTTAATACGGTGAGTTATTCTGTGCGAAAGCACACCAATACTCTACCACCTGGGCGTGGATACAAACCCCCATACAGTTGGAGTGTATGTATGATCTGTGTAGTTGTATGTACCATGCGAGGAGGATGTTGAGCTCACAGTCCAGTCTCTCCGGCAGGACTTCCCCATCCCCTTTCCACGTCGATCGTACGTTCGTGCGAAAAACAATCGTCCTTGTCTCGTTATCTTCCCAACACAAAGAGCTGCTTGACGACACACACAAAATACAATCCTTGGCATTTTGAAAACGAATTGGCATCCTGTGACGCATGTGTGCGCGTTGCGTGCAGTACCATTGCACGGGATCATTTGAAAAATGTGCTCACTTGTGATGGAATTTGTGCACCCCCGAATACCGCGAAGAAAAATAAAATCTATGGCAATGAGAACAATCGTGTTCGCAAGTCGCCCAAACTTGGCGCGCGGTCGAGGCCACCAAGTCCAACGTGCAGGGGTAGTTGGTCTCGAATCTGACGAGCGAGAAGGTTTGGTTGCGAGCGTGGTCTTGAGGATCACGTGGTCTTGAGGATCATGTCCACATCTCGGAGAGTTGGACAGTGCCAACTTGATTCGCGTGCTGCTTGAGATAGCTGGAGTCACTCAACGGTTCATATTCGTTCGATTTGGATGGGTTTTGACTGTGGCAGAGGACCTAAAATGGCAAGTCCATGAGGGTCGCCTCCAATTGCCAAGAAGGAAATGGTCGTAAAGCATGTGTGATCGTTTGCGATCGTCACACTTGGGATTCCGCCACACCAGATTACGTTGTGACTTCTCTTTTCACGTCCTGAATGTCTGAAGTTTTTCGGACGTGAGCCGACACACTCGTTGTTCAAATTTGTATCTCAATAGTTTATTCACGACCTCCGCTGCTATGTGCAACAACCAGCGCACAATTGACTTTTGAATTGCGCCATGAGCAACCACGACGAGAGCACCAAGACGCGAGATAATAACCCATTCAGTCCAGTCTCGGACCGTTCCACGACGACTCCAGCTCGTGAAGATGGCAGCCACCCAAACGGATCTCTCGTCGCTGTCGTTCGCGCTGGTGTCGTCTTTGGCAGCATCGCAGGAACCCTTTGGGCGCTGCAATCGGCGACCAAACCCACGGGTCGCGGTTTTCCAGCAAGCTCCTTTTGAAAGGCTACACGTTTATGCAAAGTGCCCTTTGCGACGTACCCAGACAACGCTTTTCGAGTGATCCGTCACTGCATACATGAATCTCCATGATAATTCGTTTTGTGTCTGATGCATTGTTTAGCGTCACGAAAGACGACCTATTTGTCGGAGGGCACGTTTAGTCAACACATTTGTGAAAACAAAAGACAAGCGCCCCAAGGGTGCTTCCCAGCTACACTGGTATTTCCACACTCGAGGGCACCCTCGAGTCGTACCAAAACTACACAACGAATTGAGTTGCAATCTCTTGTTCATGTCGGAAGCGAGTCCACTCGTGCGTTGTTTGACGCAGTGTGTGCAGTCTTGGAGATGCTTTTGCTGCACTTGCACCGAACGACACCAAACAACCACCAATTTGAGCGCCTCACGATGCCCCTGTTCGCACCAGTGTCGTTCTTGCAAGCATTGGAGGGGCCTTGATCATTGCAATCGGCAATAGCCGTGGAGCCCATGGTCCGTGACACCAACTGCAAAGCTACACAACTATCCTTTTTGGCTCGTTTTGAGTCCCCTCGTCGACCAAATGAGCGAGGTGAAACGTTTAACCTCTCGGACGGCGGTCGTCTTGGCGTCATGATCCACTTGTGTGATATCGATACCCAAAAACTCAGGCGAAACTCGATGTGCACGCGCAAATAATGCACCCAAGGGGCCATCTAGAACCTAAATTTAACACTAAACCTACCTACCCCCCCTCCGAAAATCGTCCAACTTTTCCAAGCCCATTCGGTTGAGGGGACTTGATCTACCCAGCGCACCATGCTTCGACATGTTACTTGGCGACAAGACAATAAATCGCTGTCGCCATTTCGGCTGGTTTGGTGTGTGTGGATGCAGATGTATTCGGCGAGGACTTGTGTATAAATACAACAACGATGTCATCCATGGAGAATTTTCAAATGTATGGCAATCCATGTGGCTGTTTCCAATTGAATGTGAAGGAGCAGCCATGCCGATAACACACTCACGATGGTGTTGGCTTTTACTGTTTGTAGCCTTGGTCAATGTCGCGGGCGATGTTGGGATCACACGCGTGTGTGCTGCTGGCATTGTCGAGGTGCATGTGCTGGTTCTGGGTGCGGGGGCACCAGGCACAGAGGCACTAGTCACGGATGCACGTGTATTCGTCTTTCCGGCAGCGTCACTTGTGTTGTCGCCGCCGCCGATGCAAAAACTTGCGACGTTCACACAAAAGAAGAGTAGCCACCAACGAGATATTGCCCGTAGTCGCGGCACGATGAGGTAAAACCATCGCTTTGAGCAACGCATTTTTGCCAGGATTGGCAGCACTAGGCTCCTCCAAAGTTTTGGCCACCGCACTGGGCAAGGCGTGTTTGAAAAAAGACTGACTTAGAGCCACGTGAAAAGATCCCAAAGACTGGGTTTTGCCACGGACCGCATGTCGTGTCAATTTTTGAACAATTATGTTTTTCTTTTCACACGTCCTCGATGCGAATCGATAATATATGGGCCAACAGCCTGGTCCAAACAAACTCGTCGGTGCATTGATGGCACCCCGGTCATGCGTGTCAGTGCGATGGCCCCCATGCCATGGTTCTATCACTCGACGGCAACATCCACCAGGTTCTCGACCACTCGACTCTACTATACTGGGATTTTCTAATAAATATGGGAGTACTACACTGGCCACCGTCATGACGAGCGTGACGAGAAAGTTGAAACGTGCAGAGTTCCATGTGTTTCTGTTTGCACGTTGCCGTCTTCGTCGTATGGGTTCAAGTGAATGTCTTGCAGCCCACAGTTGTCAAAGCAGTGCGGCTATGTGAAAGGATCATTCTCTCAGGTGCCAAATGCATCGCTACTGTCAAAATTTAGCTCTAGCCTACTATTTACGAGAAGAGAACATATTCTCAGCATAGCTCACATGGTAGAGCGTCAGACTCTTGATCAAGAGTTCCGTGGATCCTTCCCTGCGGGGCCGCGCTTTTTGATCTATTTTTTGAATTATCCCTCGACTGCAGTTTTTCATTTTGTGTGGCACATGAATGGCAGTGTCAGTATGAGGGTCATTGCATGTGTGTGAAAGGCCTCAATACACCTTGACAAAAGATTGAAAGGAGTTGTGCTGAGCGCAACTGCCTCAATCGTGCAAGTGACGCAATAGTGTTGTTGGGGCTCATATGGGGCAAGCAGACATTCAATGGGAAATTTTGTTCAGTGCCGAGCGAGGGGGGGCGATGGGGACAATACGAGGTGCATATACATGTCTAAAGTATACCTTGGATATGTGAAGTCTATGAGCAAGCAAGAAATATGGTTGATAGCCGTACGAGGTAGACGTGAAGATCACTGCTTCATGTCCGTTGAATCCTGACTGCGGCATGAAAATGAGGTATATGCCGTTCAAGATGCTTCGAACAAGATCTTGCACATTGTAGATAACAATGCTCAAAAGATTCAGAGATGATAGTTAATGGTCACAATACCATGATTGTACTACCACGGAGAGGTGCAAATATGTTGCAGGCGACGATTTGAGATTGAAGGGAATTGCCCACGTAAGATTCGAATCGATATCAATTAGCCTATCTGCAGTCACGATTATCAAGACTATCGGGTGATGGGTATATAAACTAGTAAACAGCAAGTCATGACTGTTAATTTACTACACCTTTTGACGATCCGAATACGCCATCGTCGAATGAATATAAGCCAGCGGGTCCGCTTTGGCCACATTTCCTATTCAATATATGCAACGGCGATTCATGTTTCGCCAGGGGGCTTCATTTCCTCACTCGACATTAGCAATGCCTTTTGAAAACACGGTGTGCCAAGGGCTCCGAGGGCAACACCAATTCGGAAAAAGTCATATCCGAACGAACAAAGTACGCCATTGTAAATCCCTTTGCGCCGCCTCGTTTCTGGCGTTCCAGGTTGTCGAGGTGGAGGAAACCATGGCGCGACTCACGTTGTCATCAATGGCGACGGCCTTCCAGTCGAGGTCATCGCGAAACTTTCCTTCGACTCGCTTCTTCACGAAGAAGCAATTGCGAAAGTACTCTGACGATGCAGACGATCTCAAGGAAGCGGGGTCTCGTCGGCGTCAACCGCGGCATCTTCTTCCATGGCGGGGAGGGATCGAAATGCAGAATGAGAGAAATGCAGTCGCATATTGGTTGCTCATCTGTTTCTTCGATGAACATAATCAACAAGATGGCAAACGCAAAAAGCAAGGTTCCAACAACATTCAGAAGCAATCCACCCAATGCAGGCAGTGCATTTTTCCACCCAAGTCGAACTTTGCTTGCCTACAAGCGCAAGGATGGTATTTGATAGTTTGCCTTTGAGGCCATCATTTCGCATGACAAGCGCTACGTATTGAAGCAACAAGAAGCTGCAAAGAGAGGCAATGGGGTTTGACGTGCAGCAGAGCTTTTGTCATTCACGTACAATCTTCTGCCGCAACAGTATGAACTGAAATCGAAACATCTTTTTCGTGCGAGAATGTAGAGTATTCTGATGAATATACGCAGTCGCTAGTCTTGTATACAAGACAGTTACGAGGACCCCTGGCCTTGAAACGGAAGGCAGTAGCCAACATTACCGTCATCCACACGCTGGCAGCTAAAGTTGCCTTGGCATTCTGCGTCGTCCAGATCGCCCGCAGAAAAACATTTGCCCCATGCTTGGACGGGAATGAGACGACAAGTTGCGACCGGACCAACGCCGTGTTGGCAGCTGGTACCAGGTTCACACTCGAGGTCGTCGATCGCCCCTGGGTAGTAGCATTGGTCGCCGCGTGCGACGACCGCCGCCACGCCTTTCTTCTTGAGGGTTGATTGGTCCTTGGGTGGTGCCACTTGGTTAGTCTTGGGCAGGCAATGCGAGTAGTAGTCGTTGAATTTCGTGCACGCATCTTCGTCGCGACACGTGGTCGATCCCTTGTACTTGTTGCCACCGCATTGAGCCCACGTCGCGACTTGGCCATCTTTGGTCGGTTCAGGCTGGCACTGCGAGTACCATTCGTTGAGGACGACGCACTTGGCACCCGTGGTGCACGTTGCGTTGCCTCGTTTGTAGTCACGACCACCGCATTGTTGCCACACTGCCACAACTGGAGAGATGGGGGTAGGGCTGTCGACTTGGACATGCTTGAAATTGGGGACAGCTTGGTCGGTCGCCGTCGTTTCTTCTTGATTGGCAAACATAATGCGGGCTTCCGATTCCCACATGCATCCACGGTCACCGGACGGCAGCGTCACGCACCACGCATTTTCGGGAGCAACACAACCATTCTCATAACCCTTGGATCCCGGAACGCACCCCGAACCTCCGGCGCCTTTGGAGGGACAGAGGTCAAGCTTTCCGTTTCCGCAGTTGTTTGCGCGAGATTGATATGAAACGCAAAACGAGCCATCACCATCAACAGCCACTGGGTTGCAGAAGCTTGGGCCGGACTCGGTCGATGCATCGCGGTGGTGAATTTGGGCAGAGGTGGTCGAGAGCAGCAGCACGGCACGGACCACTTTCATGGCAAAGAAAATT
>VJMH01005237.1:0-56119 GCA_009835185.1 Aphanomyces stellatus | reverse complement strand
GAAGGACATGAACCATTTCGACGGGTGCTTGGAAGCGATCGAGCAAAACTCCGAGTCGGCCAAGGTCTTTGTCTTGATCCACAAGATGGATCTCGTGCCCGAGGCGCAGCGCGACGCCGTCTTTGACCAACGCAAGGAAATGATCCTCTCTCGCACGGGGGTATCCTTCGTCGTCGCATCCTTATCCTCATGCACTTGTCGTAGTCGATCCCGACCGTCTGCTTTGGCACGTCGATTTGGGACGAAACGCTCTACCGCGCGTGGTCATCCATTGTCTACTCGCTCATCCCCAACATGCAAGACCTCGAAAACCACCTGAATGAGTTTTGCTCGATCTGCAACGCCGACGAAGTCGTCCTCTTTGAACGCGCGACGTTCCTCGTGATTGCGCATGCGACGCACAAGAACCACCGCGACATCCATCGCTTCGAGAAGATCTCCAACATCATCAAGCAGTTCAAGCTTAGTTGCTCCAAGACGCAGGCGCAGTTCCAGGGCATGGAAGTGCGCAACTCGAACTTTACGGCGTTTATGGACTTTTTCACGTCCAACACGTACATCATGGTCATCATGAGCGATGACGAGATCCAGCCGGCCACGACGCAGTTGAACATCAAGGCGGCGCGACCTGTCTTTGAGCGATACGTGCAACAGGCCAATTAAGACCCGAATGAACACGAGACGGATGTTGTGTGGGAGAACTATGTCGTTGGCGGCGGCGGTGGGACGGTGGATGCGGCAAGGCAGCGGAAGGAAAACGTTCCAAAGATGGACACACGGTGGGGCGCGGCGCTTGGAAGGACGTGGGTGCGCACGCGCTCCAAGTTATGCACTACGAAAATGTGAGCACCCAGTGCCAGAAGGACGATGGACCGGCATTGACGAAAGAAAGCGAGTGCCGCGGCGGCGCCGACAAGATTCGATGGCCGGACCCAGGTCGACGCATCGCTACCTTGAGCTTGTTGCGTCTCAAAAAGAGGGGGCGGTCGTTCCACGTCAACCTGTGGACAGGACGGGCGGCACGTGGGGAGGCTCCTACGTCCCCCTTGTCATTGTTGTCATCGTCTCCTCCTTCCTCCTCTTCGCTGGACACCTCGACTGGCGCGGCGGCAACTCTCCTTCGCATCATCATGCGCTCGTAGCTGCATATCGTGTTAGAACATGCACCCTTCCATCGACGTACAAGTCGTCAAAGACATCTTGGCTCATTCGGGCTTCGGCGGAATGCCGCACCAGTGCAAGTAGTGATTCTGCATATTGATTGGCTGGACGAGTCTGCTTTTATCCAATCAAAAGGTAGACTCCACCACTCCACGTACCTCCCTGCTAAGGTGATGCTGAGTCGATTCCGAATCCTCGCACGTCCAGCGCGCGGTCCGTCGTCCCAGTTCCCGTCCATGTCGGTCCTCCGCATGAGCACATCCCCCACTCCGTCCTCTTCTTCCGACGAAGAGGACGAGTCCAAGACCCTCCTTCAGAGCGAATCATGGACCGAGAAGGGCAAGCGCTTCCTCAAAGTGTACGGCACGGTCGGCGTCGTGACCCACACAGTGCTCTCCCTGGCCTCGTACTCGCTCATCTACGTGAGCGTCTCTCGCGGACTCGACGTCGGTTCTTTCCTCGGCAGCTGGACGACGAGCATCCAAGCGGCCGTCGCGCACTCGTCGTCCAACACGACCAATGTCGGCGTCGAGACCGCCAGCAACGCCGTCGTCTCGTACGCCATCTACAAGTTGCTCGCGCCCATTCGGTGGCCGCTCACGTTCTTCCTCACCCCCGTCGTCGTGCGCCAATGGAACAAGATCCGGCCATCCACCCTTCCTCCCACAACGACATCCAAGAAGGCGTCGTCGACCCATCATCGCGCCGTGTAGATTAATCCAATAGACTTTGTTTCATGCCGCGTCGGGACACAAAAGAACATCCACGAACGCTCGTTTCGACCCGAGAAGTGCCATGTGCTGGATGGAGCAGTAGCCATGGGCATTGAGTCGCACGAACGTTTCCGCCGCGACGCTCAAGCCTTGGAAGCCCTGCTGGAGCAAGGCCCACTGGAAGGTTGCGTCGATCTCGGCACTCGCTTCGTACTCGATGAGCGCAGGAGACGCTTTGTCGACGTCGATCTCGCAGCTACTGCCTTCCGCGTCGGCGCGCAACTGGAACGCCGTCTCTGGATGCATGCGCACGACGACGGGTGCGCCGAGCGGCAGGTCCGCGAATTCGTTGGCCACTTCGAGGAGCGCGTTGGACTGGATGATGACGCGACCGACGACGGCCGAGCCCTCAAAGTTTCGCTCGAAGTCGCCTTGCGTGAAGTCGTTCAACTCGTCTTCGACGAGGACTTGGATCGCGCACTCGGCAAGGACGCCGTTGTCGGTCAAGACCATCTGAAACGAACAAGTCGCTTCGTCAAAGCTCCATGTGACCGACGTAGACGCCATGGAGGATGTCCCAAAGACACTGAGGCCCTCGAGGAGATGCGGAAGCGAGATGCGAAAGCCAAGGGTCTCGTCCACGCGGTACTCGTACGTGTCAAAGAGATCGCTTGCAAAGCTCGTCTTGATCTACAATGCTTTGGTCAGGAAGAGAGGATGCAAACATCGCTCACCTGTAACGACTTGCCCTTGGAGTGCGCTGTGAAGTAGATGCCTGCGCGAGTTTGGATACACGAACAGCAGACGAACGTTCCTACCTGATGCATCAATGTCGCATCGTACTTGTTGATCTTTCTTCCGTCCCAAGCTCAAGCAGGAGAGGAGCATGTAGAGGTTCTTGGCATTGTCAATGGAGCAATTCATGAGCACAGAGCTGTTGCCATGTCGCGGCGGCGGGGCAGGGGAGAGCGGCGTCGGGGACGGCGGGGGCGAGTCTGCTTCAACGTCATGCGACGTCGGCATTTTCTTTGTTTGAAAGAAACCCTCTGTCAATGAATACTTCATTTGACAGTCTATTTTTTGAATTTGCGCGCCATTCCGGCAGACAGGAACCGATTCTGGATCGCTTCTGTCGATGCTTCCTCCTTGGGCGCGAGCACCTTCCCCGCACGAAAGGCGACATGCTGGAAGCGCTTTCTCCGAGGGGACAGGCTCGATGTGAATGCATCGAGTCGCATCGTTTTCACGGCATTCTTGGCCAAGAAATTCCGCATGATCGATTGTATCCTGAGCGCCGCGACGTCTTGACGAAGGTGTTGCACGGCCAGCGCCGCCAGCGTGCATGTGGCCGCCGCGACGGTTGACTTTGGATCTGGTAACTTCGTGATGCGCAAGAGGAAGCCGACGACGCCGCTCTTGACGAGGCGGTCGCGGACTTGCTCGTCGTCAGCGCAGGCAAGTCCGACAAACGCGCGCGTCGCCTCGTACCGCAAGACTTCATGGCGACAGGATGGTGCGATGGACTTGACGAGGAAGAGGACGATGCGCGACTCGATGAGCTTGTGTGCGTTTTCGGCCTTGGTTGCAAAGTCCGCGAGGATCTTGGCGATCTTGGTCCGGAGCGGCGCGTCATGCTGGATCGAGAGCAGCAAGAAGGCTTCGAGGACCGGCTGCTTGCAGAGGAGAACACGCGTGCAGTCGCTTTCACAGAGATGCCACATGGCCGAGATGACGTCAACGCGGACAGTCAGATCTTCCTCGAGCAGCTCAAAGAGACACGTGAGAAGGCCGCGCGAAACGAGCTCAACATGGAACGGGTGGTTCGTCGCCGCCGCCACCGCCGTCACCGCGCGCGGGACGGGCGGCGGCTCGTCGACCCAAGTGAGCGTAGTGAGGAGTGCGATGCTGAGTTTCTTGATGCGCTTGTCGGACGCGCGATGCAGTTTTTCGGCCGCGATCGTGTCGACGATGCCAATCTCGATGAGCGCATTGCGCGCCGTCGCGGGAATCAAGACCAAGTGGTTGCAGATCAAGAGTGCCTTGACACGCAAGGCCACGACGTCGGCGAGCAGCATCGTTGAATTTGGCTCCAAGAACGCGGCGGCCATCAAGCTCGGGAGGATGTCGTCGTGGAGCAGACTCGCTTGGTTCTTGGTGTCGGACGCAAACACTTCGAGGAGCGAGAGGAGAAGGAACGTCGCTTGCGGCGGTGGCGGCGCGCTGAGGAGGAAGAGCAGACTCGGGACGACGCGAAAGTCCACCAAGTGCCGCGCGATGCGGCGGTCCTGCGCCAACAAGAGTGTGCACTCGAGCAAGTCTCGGCGAAAGGCCGCGTCGACGTCCAAGTACGGGTCCTGGAAGAGATGGCAGAGTGTCTCGACGAGTTCAGGGTTCTCAGCGACCACATCCTTGTTCTTGACAGGCTCGGCGAGTCGCTTGAGCAGCAGCGCCGTCATCTGCTTGAGTTTGATGTCTTTCCGCGTGCCGAGACCGCGGAGCAGCTGCAAGAGGACGCCAAATCCATGGGCTTGAACGAGGGCGACGGCGCCGTCTGGGAGCGCCAGCATGCGGAGGAGCACCGTGAGCGCCGTGCGCTTGAGACGGACGTCGGCGATCCGAAGCAGCGCAAAGACGGCGGCGATGCCGTTGGGTGCGTTGAGAAGCTTGGCTTGGATCGATGGAAGCTGGACGAGCTGCGCGAGTGTGTCGGCGGCGTCGCGGAGGACCGAGAGGTCCATGTGGTCTTTGGCGCCGTTGAGGAACGCGAGGGATGCGCCAAGTGCGCCGGCCTGCGCGAGGATTTCCAAGTTGGCTTCTGTATGTTCATGAGAACACAAGGAAGAGGACGGACGACGACGGACCGTTCTTGCTGAGCGTGGCAAACGCGGCCGCCGCGTCCCGCCGGACTTCGCCAAATGTCGACCAGTACGCAATGTCGATGAGCGGACGAAGCCCGTCAAAGTCAATGTCTGGCTGGAGATGGCGGTGCGAGAGCGCTTGCAGACGTTGCTGGTTGCTGTTCATGAGCGCCGCGTCGGGCCGGACTTGGACTTCGATGTTGGCCGTGATCTTGATGGTCGATTTCATCACGGCGACGGCGGGGCGGCGGGTGGCGGCGATCGGTGGACACAGTTGAGCATTTGCACGAGACGATTTCGCCAGCACGACGGGGCCCGTCCTCGGCAGCGGCGACGGCAACGCGCCCGAGAGATGGCCGCCGCCGCCGCCCGCGGTCTTGGGCCGCGCTTTCATCGGACGGACGATCTAAAAATAAACATTTATCCGGATTCGGATAAAGATCGATGTCGACGACAAAAGGAAGGGGTTGAGAAGGGTGTAGAAAGCGCGCCGGTGCGACAGACACGTCGTCGCTGGACGTGACGCTCGGCAGCAAGACAACATGCGCGGGTATGTGCAATGATCGCGTCTCCTTCGATGGGGGGAGACGTGCGATGGAGATGCACCACGCCCATGTATGGTTCAACCCAGCACAGCTTCTCGACAGATCATTTTGGACGCCGATCACGATCGGCAATGACAGTTTCAGACCAGAGAGAAGTCAGAGCGACAGGGACGAGAGGTTTTCTTGCCCGCACATGTCTCTCGCGGGGCATGTCTCTCGCGGGGCATCCCTCCTCAACTGTCCACGCCGTCGGCGGCGGCGGCAATTCGACACCGCCCCTCTGACCTCGACATGGATCATACAAACTTTAATTCGTGCAAGGCGGCGACGTGCCTTCGTTTAAAATACAAAATTCAAAGCGCGTGGAACCAGTTGACAATGGTCGCATGGCCAAAGCGCGCGGCGAGCGCACAGGCGCTGTTGGCGCTTCCTTCCGCGCGGTTGGCATGGAGGTAGCGCACAATGTCGAGCGACCCGCGGGACGCCGCCCAGTTGATCGCGTGTTCCGTGCACCCTTCCGAGCGGTGTTCGTGCAGAAACTGAACAATGTCGAGGTGTCCGTACAGCGCCGCGCCGTCCATCGCTTCCTTTGTGCACCCTTCCGAGCGGTGGAAATGCAGAAACCGAACAATGTCGAGGTGGCCAGAAAACGCCGCGCTCGTCATCGCGTACGTCGTACAGCCTTCCCGCCGGTGCTCGTGGAGGTACCGCACGACCGCCAAGTGGCCGTTCTTCGCGGCTTGGTTCATCGCAAACGGTGTGCATCCTTCCGTGCGGTGCCGGTCGAGAAACTCGACGATCGCAAGGTGGCCGTTCTCGGCAGCCTGGTTCATGGCAAAGGTGGTGCAGCCTTCCGCGCGGTGTTCGTGGAGGAAGCGGACAATGTTGAGGTGCCCGGCGGCCGCGGCGCTGTTCATGCAGTCGACCGTCCACCCCCCGCAGCCGCGTGCGTGGAGAAACTGCAACACGGGCAGATGGCCGTGCTTGGCGGCGCCGTTGAGCGCGTACATCGAAATCGTCGGCGGCGGGGTCTCGTAGTTGGAGAAGAGCCACTCGAGGATGTGCAGTTGCCCCATGACCGTCGCGCAAAAGATCGCGTATTCCATGCACCGACCTTGGCGGTTGAAGTGATGCACGACAGCCTGCACCATGTGGAGGTGCCCGTGCGACGCGGCAAACCCGATGAGACTGTTGTCCTTGAGACTCAAGTTTGGTCGCTCGAGCTTGTGCGCGACAAAGTACGTCGCGAGTGAGAACGAGACGCCAGACATCGTGTCCGTGAGGCGTCGGACGAGGGAGCGGTTGCCGAGGACCGCAAAGAAGACGGCGGGTGGGACAAGGGTGGAAGACATGGGGGCGGCGGTCGCGGTCGGCGGCGGCGGCGTGCGCGGCGGGTCGCCAGTATCTGTGTCCTTGTCCTTGGTAGAAATGGGAATGAGCTTCGAAGGTGGTCTCATCGAGCTTGTGCGGCCGGAGGAATCACGCTCGGGAACGGCGAGTTCGTCGTGGACAAACTATAAGATGTGAAGTGAAGTGGGACAACAATATGGCACTCACGACATCCGGATACACAACTGAATGTTTTATTCCGGATAAAGTGGCAGTTACGGACCTGCACTCAGAGGCGAGTCGGCGGCGGCGGACGCGAAGAAAAGACTGGAAGGTGGAGGCGCGCTTACACTGTCTGGTGGGAGAACGAAGGAAGGAAAGACGAAAAGGAGTCAGCGGACGCAAAATGCGATTTGCGGCCGGTCGATGCAGCCACAACGCGCGTTTAAAATATCGAAGGGACGGTTTCTCGCGCGCTTGGTGGCGCGCCGGTTGAATCTGCGCGGCCTCAACGGCAAGGCGCCGCCGCCGTTGAGGTAGACAGGCGCGTTGAACTGTCCAACGGCGGCGAGGACGAACGGATCGTCCAACACCACACTGGCCCCACGCTTCCATCCCTATGAACTGGAACACGAGGTGACTGTATTAGTTTAAATTATCCACGACTTGATATCATCTATGCATTTTGGGAGCGCCGTTTGCTCTTGGCCGTGAGTATTCTGCGGCCCGCGGGGGCGTTCTTCTTGTCTGTGGTGCCCAAGTTGAAGCTGTTGGTCGCAGCTGTGATGGCAGGCGCCTGGCCAAAGCCCCCAACGGGCGGTGCGCCAAACGCACCAGGCGCACCGCCAAATCCAAACCCACCGGGGGCTGCAGGGGCACCAAAAGCCGCAGGAGCAGCTGGCGCGCCAAACGACGAACCAAAGGCACCCGCGGGAGCAGGGGCTGCGCCACCAAACCCAGCGGTGGAAGCTCCAAAGGCGGACGCGGGAGGGCCGCCAAATCCAGTCGGGGCTGGCGTCGCACCAAAGGCAGGGGTCGCACCGAAAGCGGGAGTGGCGGCGGGTGCGCCAAATCCACCAGTGGAAGCGGGGGCGCCAAAAGTGGTGGCGGGAGTGCCAAAAGCGGTGGTGCTGGGGGCAGCAGCGGGCGTCGAGCCAAAGGCGCCAGTCGTGGCGGGAGCAGGCGCACCAAAGGTAAAAGTGGAGCTCGCAGGCGTAGCAGCGCCAAACGCAGGGGTCGAAGCAGCGGCGGCGGTGGCGCCAAAGGTGGATGCAGGGGCAGTTGGGGCTGACGCGCCAAAACCAGACGAGGCTGGGGCAGGAGCACCGAAACCACCAGTGGAACCACCAAATGAGAAGGACGACGAGGCCGAAGTCGACGCACCAAAGGTGGTTGTCTTGGGGGGAGAAGACGGGACTTTGGGGGCGCTGGAGGGGGCCGACGCGCCAAACACAAAGGTAGAAGCAGGAGCTGCGGGGGCTGCCGCACCACCAAACGCAGGCTTGTCCGAGGAAGTACCAAACGAAGCGGCGGGGGTGGCAAACGAGGTTGGGAATCCACCCGGTGTGGCATCCTTGGCTTCGGGTTCATGCGTGCGTTTTTTCGACGCGGGGGCGGTCGAAGACGACGACGCCGAGAAACCAAAGGCGGGGGTGTCCTTGGCAAAATCACTACCAAAAGCGGTCTTCTTTGCAGCGGGTTCCGACTTTTCATCGGCACCCAATGAGAAGGAAAACCCACCAGCAGCCGGCGCAGCAGCGCCAAACGTAGGCTTGTCGGCAGTTTCTTTAGGCTTGGCACCAAACGCAAATGTGGGTTTGTCGCTGTCCGCCTTGGGCTTGTCGGCGGCGGCGGCACCAAATCCACCAAACGAAACAGGGGGGGCGGACTTGTCTGAAGCAGCAGCGCCAAAACCAAACGAAGGAGTCGAAGTGGGCTTGTCGGACTTGGCTGCGGTAGCAACAACACCAAACGAGGGCACGGCGGCGGCGGTGGGCTTATCGGACTTGTCCGCTGTTGCGCCAAACACAAATGGAGCGACAGGTTTGTCAGCAGCAGGTTTGTCAGCAGCAGGTTTGTCCGCAGCAGGTTTGTCCGCAGCCAGTTTGTCCGCAGCGGGTACTCCAACGCCAAACGAAACAGCGGGCTTGTCAGTGGTCGCACCAAACGAAAATCCAGAACCGAGTTCTTTGGGCTTGTCGGTCGACGGCGCCCCAAACGAAATTGCCCCCGTAGAAGGGGCCGGCTTGTCCACGCCCTTGTCTGCGACGCCAAAGGCAAACCCACCAGTGGCAGCTGGCTTGTCGTTCGAGGCATCCGTTGTCGTCTTGGCATCCTTGACTCCGAAGCCAAAGGTCGGAGCAGCAGACTTGAAGCCAAAGGTCGGAGCAGCAGACTTGTCCGACGTCGACACACCAAACGTCACACCAGAAGAGGATGCAGCAGGTTTGTCTCCAGCAGTCTTGTCGTTGACACCAAATCCAAACGTTGAAGTCGTTGTGGCGGGCGCTTCAGCCTTGCCAAAACCACCAAAGCCGCTGACACCATTCGAGGACTTGGCGTCCGACGTGGACGACGAGCCAGGCTTGGCCGTTTCACAGCAAGGGCACTTGGACACAGAGGCGCCATTGCGCACCCGGCAGGACGGGCAGGCCCAGCTTCCTGCGTCGTGCTTCATGAATTTTTTCAGCGGGTTCGCATCGTCCGTCGAGGCAGCAGGTGCAGGTGCTGAGGATGAATCCCCTCGCGGGGTTTCGCAGCTCGGGCACTTGGTCAGGTTGGCCGCCAAGTTGTTGCACAAGCACGCGTTGCACTTCCAGCTACCGGGCGCCGACTTCATGAACCGAGCCAAGGGGTTTTCACTTGAATCGGTCACAGGAGCGGTCGTGGGCACGGCGGCGGCGGAGCGAACAGGAACAGGCGCTTGGACGGGAGTGGGGCTCACAAATTGATACGGCTTGGCCGCTTGGTTGACATTCTTCACGGGGGCGATCTTGGTCGGCTTGGAAAACGCATACTTGACCGGTTTGTTCAGCAACGTCTCGGCTTCGCTGGCCAAGCTGCCAAACGAGTGCGACGGCGTGGAAAAGCCAAATAAATGGGTTCCATTTACGATCGCAGTGGTCTTCTGGGGGTTGGTCGATTCCTTGGGCTTGGTTACTTGAGGGACGATAGGCACGGCCGCAGCGGCCGTTTGCTTGGCAAAGGTGATGGGGGAGGCCGGTTTCTGCGCCGCCGTTTTCAGGGGGAGCGACGACACGGGGGGACGTGCGGCACTCGGCGCGGGGGTCGCTGCGGCGGCGTTGGATTCGTCGTCAAGGACGTCCAAGTGGTATTTGCCCCAAGACATTGACATGCTCGGGACGGGCTTCTGCGCTTCCTTCGTCAAAGGGTCGGCGTCCATTGCACTCAAGGTCGCCAAAATGCGCTCGGTGATTAACTTGGAGTGTTCTTGGGCGTTCGTCGAGTGGTTCGCCAGCAGTCGCGATGGCACAGGGCGCTTCTGGCGCCGTTCTTCGCGGGAAAGGACGTACTTCTTGATCAGGCCACCGCGACTGAGTCTGGATTGCTTGGACGACGATGAAAAATCGCCAAAGAGTTGAATGGGCAGTAAATTCGAAGACTCATTTTCGCGCTCGACAGGTTGCGCCTCGGCCGCCGACGGGGCTTGGACGCGGGGCGCGAAGCTGCCTGGGGTGTAAAAGTCCGAGACATCCACGGTTTGGTCGTGGACGCTCGAATGGACGACTTTCTGCTGCTTGCTGGGGACGTGGTGGTTCTTCCGCGTGAACACAAAAGTTTCTGTGGGGGTTTCGCTTTCGAATCGCGGCTTCGGCGGCGATGAGTTCTTAGTGTCTTCGTCAGTGGCGCGAGCGAAAGAAAACGCGCGGGAGTCGTCTCCCTGGGTCGGGGCCACGACGTTGTTTCGTCGAGCAGGTGACGCGGGGCGGGCGCGACGAGGGGAAGGCGTCGAATCTTGCTCGTCGACCGTTTCTTCGTTTTCGTCGTCGTCATCGGCGTCGCCGATGAGCTTGCCGAGGATGGGCACATGCTTGATGAAGCTGAGGACACCCCAACCACCAGCATTGTCCCTTCGGTGTCGAGTCCCTCGGCCCGCGCCATCTCCGTCTTCCTCGAACGAGCGCTTCATCACGGCGGGAATATCCGAAAGGGCTCTCGCAAGATTTTATAACTCGCAAAAATTAGCTCCCACCACAAAAAACCCTTTATATGGGCACTCGAATCCACACAAAATCCACCAATCACAAGCCAGGATTTGCCTTCTCCCCCCACCAATTCCAAATCCAGCCAATCACAACTGTTGCCGGCAAAACCTCCAATTCCGGTTAACTATCCGGATATGCCGTCCAGTCCCGCTCATTTGCCGGTTGAGGTTGCGCGAGTGGGCGCGAAGGCTGCTGAATTCGGCGCTGACCGCCGATTGGCTGTGTTCTCCATGCCCATGGAAGGATCCCTCAAGCGATGCGTCCAGCATGGGCAGCGACGTCCTTGCCATGCAGCGCTGTTGACGATGTGGACCGCGGGCCAGTTTCGGGCGGGTTTTCAGGTGAGCTGAACTGCATGATTCGCGCGGGTCGGGCGGGTGATCCAAATCAAAGCGGTTTCATGTTCAGACCTTGTTCGAGAACAAACCCATTGGGTCATTTCCAATCGAATGTGCGATGCTGCAGCAGTCTCAACGCCGCGACTGTGCCGACGTCAACTCGACCCCTCTCTGCCGCATCGAACTCTCCCTTTGGAAACGATGCAGCAGAGTCTCTCAGGTCGAGCGAGTCTGGGACTGTGCTCGAGAGGCTGGTTGGTGTGCGAGTTGCTCCTTCTCGATCGTCATCGAGCCAGGGAGTTTGGACCTTCAGAAATGTGCAAATGGAACAGGGAACTTGTGACTGGTCACCAAAATCGGTGACCTCACATGGGATTGCGACCACAGCACTCCTCCGTCACTCATGTGGTCTCAACGTGTCTCTCTCGGATGATTGATGGAAGAGGAGCTCCATCAACATGGAAAGGATTGGGCGATGTATTGTCGACCACAGATCTCTCAATGCTCGGCGATTGCTACACCAGTAAAATGTGCGGAAAATGACGTCGTTCCCTTTTGGACAAGTCCTGAAGTCCATTGCATTGGAGCGAATCGGTTTCATTACCTTCGAATTATTCTTCGAAATGGGAGTTTCTGCATCACCTGGTCGACAAAAGGCGGCGATGGGTTATAACTTCGAAGAGTTCTATCCGGAAGATGCTCAGACCCTACAAATGTAGCGATAGAGCGACGGAAGCGTCGATGCGCCGACGCAAGCGCTGCGGCTGGATTTCTAAAGCTATGAACATCACCTCGAAAATCTCCATGCCCCCGTCGCGCCAACAGGTTTGCCCCTCGTCCTTCGTTCATGCCGCCGACGACAGACAACCTCAATATAATATTCTGAGTAGAATATATTTCATATTTTTAAGAGAATATACTTATTTTTCATCTTTCGCACAAAAAATATATCTATTCTTTTGGAAGAAAAAATATCTATATTTACCAAAAGAAAGTATCATACAAAATATAAGTAGTTATAATTGTGATATTCAATTATCCAATATATCTATCTTACAAGATTAAATATTGAGTATATTTACTTTTCTGTCTGTAGATAAAATATAAATACAGAATATTATTTTTAGGGTGTCTGATCGTCGTGTCGACGCCGAGTCAGTCAGCGGTCCTGGCTGCCACCAACTCCGTGCATCGTAGCGAGATGACAGAGTCTCCTTGGGCACAAACGCCGGGAAGGAAACTCACGCGGAGTGGCTTGATGCAGCACTACCTCCATTCCCGCCAAGCTAAACTCACTCCTACGATCAAGGATGCCAAAGTATTGATCCTCACAAACGAGCGCGTTGAGCTTATGTTGAAGGAAACTGTTGCGCTACACCGCCGCGAAAAAGTCTTGTCGGAACCATCGCCCGCAACGGCACCGCTGCATTTGCTGTCGCGTATGTTTCCCCAGCGCAAGTCCGCCCCGGCGCCGCCATCCTCCAAAGCAGTGACGGCACCGACCGTGTTCTTTGGCTTCTCCGATCGACCCAGCGGATCAAGCATCGCCGCGGACGTCAACTCTCTCTTGGGCAGCCACAACGTCACCTACGCCTTTTCCAAGCCGCGGCGCGCCGCCCCACCAAAAAACTTAACGCCGGCTGTCGTCAAGCGACCCGCCGCTGTTCCTTCGCCACCCCCGCCGCAGACTTCGCCGCCTTCCGCCACCCCCATTATGTCCGCGACGTCAAACACGTCACCTTCCCCAGGGGCAGATGTACATGACAACCCACTCGCGCGGTTCATGCAGCATGCGGCTGGAAGCTGGCAGTGTCCGTCGTGCCTCACGCGAAATGGCGGCGACAAGTGTCCCTGCTGCGAGACTGCGCGCCCAGTCACATCGTCGTCGGACGTTGCGCGGGCATCTCCGCCTTTTGCCGCGCCCATTGCCGAGGAGGTGCCGACGCCTGTGGATGCGATTCCTGCGCTGGCGTTGCCGCCCCCTGTCTCGTTTGGTTTCCTGCCGCCCCTCGTCTCGTCGAACATCATCGCCGTTGCCGACGGGGACGAGCGGCAACCGAGTCGAAAGAAAGCGATTGCGTACCGCGAGGCCGCGCGGCAGACCATGGTCGAGAAGCGCAAGCAACGACACGACGACATGAAACTCCGCCGGCCGCCGCGCCCGAGAAAGTAGCATCATATATAACGACTCAAATGGCAGGGTTGCGGTGGATGTACGGGAGGTTGCTTGGGAGGTGTTTGTTTTGGAGGCGCATGCCCATCTCCTCGTCGTGGGTGACCACATGTGGGTCCGGGACGCCGCCTTCGGGGACGCAGTCGAGTTGTCTGTGCAGCTTGTCTTCGGCGCGCCGCGTGAGCGCGAGGACCGACCGCGTCGAATGAACAGAACGAATCGACTTGCACTCGGAGAGGACGGTCTAGGGGTCGCCGCCTCTATGAGCCCAAGCAACTCAGGATTGTTTGAACTTGTACCGACGCCACGGACGCTGCATCGTCGTCGACGTCACGCTTGGCGTCGACGCCATCTAGGCGGGACAGCGCCGCCGCGTTGAGCGTCTGCCGCTCGTGGCTCTCGGCCTTGAGGATTTCCTTGATCTCGGCCTTCTTCTCGTTTGCCTCTTCCTGGTTGACGATTTCCTGCAGCTGTGAGAGCTGTTCGTTCACATGCGCGACTTGTGCTTTGATTTCCACGTCGTCCATGAAGCTGTCTAGATCCAAGTTGTTGGCAAAATCCAGCAGGTCGTCCACGTTTTCTTCCTCTTCCCGCTGTTTCTTCTCGTCCGCGGTCTCCTTTGTCAACGCCCACATGGGTCGACGGAGCGAAGGCTTTTTGTCTGCGGCCGCGTCGTCGCCGTCTTCGGGGTTCGTGCGCCGCACTTGCGCGCGGAAGTCGGCCTCCCGCTTTGAGAATCTGCACTGAAATCAAGCCCTGTGGCTACAACAGCGTTCCCTACCGCTCCCTCCGCCGTTCTTTCTCGTCTTCGTCCTCTAGAAGTGCGCCTTCCAATCGGTCGCGCTCCTTCTGCAAGTCGTGCAACCATTTCTTGTGTTTGGACAACGCTGTGTTCTTCTTGTCTCTTTTGATCGCATGCTACATGCATACGTCAACACATTGCTCGTGCGCACGGCTCCCTTACCAAAGGTTCATTGAAAATTGGCACGTTTTGTCCGATGGGCGCCGCCTGAATGCCCGTAAGGAACGCCGCTTTTTTGGACGAGTCGACTTCCTTGCTAAACGTCGCTGCAACCCTCGTGACATGTCTGCATGTAGTTCATGATGTACCTGGAGTGACGCCATTGAAGGGGCGATTGCAGAGCATCACGCCCTTGTAGTTGCCAATGTTCACATTCGGATTGTTGCCGCCGCCGCCGTCCATTGTTCCTGCCGCCTGTCTCTCAATTCTAAATGCAATCCTTCGAGGGCGCGCGCCAAAAATAGATTCCTCAACTACCGGATAACATATCCGGATTTGACTTGTATCCGGATACTGTAGCCCAATATCGTTGTCGCGAAGTAATTTGACCGCAGTGGGGTGACTGCCTGCCTGATATGAGGATGATATCAACCCACCATTGCGATCAATATGGCCTCCCTTCGACGGTGACGCATGCAGGACGAAGCATGATGGTGGGTTTATGAAGGCGATGGGAGTGGCCTGCCCCTCCGTCCAACGACCGCCGAGCCCGAATCCCGAATCTTCATCCCGACTAATCCCCCCCAAACAGAATAATGTCATAAATAGTAAGTATTGTGTGAGGGCGGATTAGACTTCGTAATGGTCGAGGATGTGTTCAACGCACATGGGCGGCGGTGCGAGGCGGACGGGTTGGACCCAGAAGACGACATCTTCGTCCCCTTCTTCGCTCGAATAGTCGACATCGGAGGGGCTGAGCCAGAGCTCCTTGATGCCGGGTTTCTTTTTCGTGTCCCCCGCAGCAGAAGGGTGTCGAGGCGAGTGGTGGTGCAAGGGCAGGTCGCGCTTCTTCTTCTCGAGTTTGCGCTGGTTCGAGTTGGCTTTGAGACGGTGGAATTCACAGAGGCTGTGGAGCTGACCGTTCTTCTTGAGCGCGCGGACGTTCTCGCAGATTTTGTTGCGATAGAGGCATCGCGCGGTCATCTTGGGCGACGAAGAAGAGGAAGCCGACATGGTCACGAGGCTGCAAATTGGAAAATGAGTGTGTGGAACATGCCTGATATGTCAGGAAGTGCACAAGTGACACTGTGGCGTCTACTTGGCAACGTTCTGTTCTGTGTTTATTCTCGCGGAACTCTTTGGGCGCAAAAAACGATTAAACTCGAGGTCAAACAATGTCAAAAGTAATAGCAATGACATTTATACTTGGCATTTGTATACTGGGGTTCTGTCAATTGTTGTCAAATTAGTTGGCAGCAAAGGAAGGACCTTCCATCTTATTGCACTATTTCGAAGCGAATAATCTCACACATGGGATTGTGCGATGGGAAACTGCATGTCACCAATTGGTCCAATTTGAAGTGTCAAAATATGTCAAAATATTTCTCAAAAGCGTCAAAATAGATCGGGTGATCCTACTTTTTCAGCCTTTTCCAAACCATGTCGCGCATATTTCGTCAAAATAGACTGGAAGCCCTTGAAACAGAATGCATGACGAGCCCTTCGGGTCTGTCAAACCAGTTGGTGAGACAGAAGGCATACCGTAAAGCTCAGAATAACTAACCAAGCAATTTCAGCTCTGGTGGAGATGTATTTTTTTACGGTGGTGAGTTATTTTGAAACAATTCCGGATAAAATACAGTAATAAAATTTTAGATTAAATATAAATAACTGAGCTTGGTATTTGTATGGACATATAGTGTAATTTAATAACACAAATCACTTTGGTGAGTCCAGAGTGGCACTATTGGTGAGTTATTGTGAGGTTTTGGGGTCTTTGGTGAGTAGTTTTGAGTGGTTAGCTTTACGGTACGTTGATGAAGTCTTTTCTTCGTTTGCGAAATATCAGACCCAAAACACCATTCAACGAGAATAAACAGACACGTTCTGATGCTTCGTAGACCCTAAAACGATGCCACGTGGTGTGGCCCAACAAGCAATCGACCACGGTTTACTCGTTGAGAGTCACCCGTTTTACATCGACAGTAACACCGGAGAATTATAATTGCAAGCTGCACACTTCTCAACGACCAACAAGTTCACGTTTACCTCGAAGGGGAAGAGCTTTGGGCACCTCGTCGTGCCGTCCGGTTTCTGACGAAACCGATGTAACTGTCTCTGACGAGGCAGCGCCGCCCATGCATGCGACCGACTTCCCATCATCCGACGACCACGTCGTGTTTGTCGAGTCCTCGACCGCCGTCCGGCATGCCTCGCTGCTACTTCCGACCCAAGCAGTCGACCCCCCGCCGCGGCGCAACAGCGTCGCCGCCATCCCCCAAACCAGCTCCAACCACGGCTCTTCGTTTAAAGCCAAGCTGCAGCAGCACTTGCCTCGGTTGAGCGACATGCGGGCAGCGTCGCTCGTTTCGTCGCTCGTCAAGGTCGATCCGAACGTACGACACGTGGCGCAGGACGTGAGCCAAGTCGATTCGTTCCAGGCACTCCTTCACACGTTTGACGAGCCCCGTGAGGATGAAGCTGTCGATGCCGATGTCCGCAGTGTCTTTGGCACACTCAACAGCATGCTGCAGCCGATCCTCCAGCGCATGGTCTCGGCGGAGAAGCTCACAAATGGCAAAATCGCCCGGGACGTGTCGGCGGAAGCAGTCGCACTCTTTGGTCATGGGCTGCAGCAAGTCGTGCGGCTCGTCGAGTCGCCAGTGGTGTCAACCTTGCTTGCGGATGTGAGCCACCGATTGCTTCAAGTAGATCAGTTTGTCCGTGCGTACTTTGTCGTCGAGAGTTTGGAGCTCGAACAGATCGTCGCGAGTTTGCAAGACAGTTTGAAGGAGGAAGAGGCGCTCGTGCGGCGACTCCAAGGCGAGCTCAAGGCCGCGGAGGCGAGCCACAAGCGAAAGGTTGCGGAAATGACGCTGCGCAATGTCATTCAAATGGCCAAGTACATATATGCACCTGTATTTCGTGGCATGACCATGTTCCTAGGCTGGCCAAGCATGAAAAAGGAGCCGACAGCTCGGTCAGCTACACGTATTCCGACGTCGACGAAGACGTGTATGCGACCAACGCACGGCTGACCAAGGAACTCACCGAGCTCAAAGCCGACGCTGGCACGATGCGCACCCAACTCGAGAGCGTATGATCGCGTCATCAAGATACTTAGTATCCATGGTGACGCGTCATCCATGGCGTAGGCAACCCGCCAAATCTCGGTCCTCCACGGCGAAGTCGAGGCGTTGGGTGAGCCGTTGTACCGCGACCGACAGATCCAAACACTCCAAGATGAGCTCTACTGCGAGCGGAAACGCGTCAAGGCGCTCGAGATGGAGGTGCAGGAACTGCGGCTGCGGCAGGCCGAGGCTGCCAAGGTCAAAGTGCGCGCCAAGGAGTCGATGGTGCACAAGTTGCGGCATGTGACGCAGCCCACCATGCAAGACACTATCGAGACTGACGATTCGGACGCATCCTCCTCGTCCGACAAAGACGACGCGCCGCCGACCGCCGCGTTGGACCAGCACCGCCAAGTGTTTCTTGCCATGCTCAACTACACACTCCGGTACGAGATGACGACGATGGCATTTTGCATCATGTCGATGCAGGGGCGAAGCGCATACGCTGGCGAAGGCGTCCTTTACGACGGCCGCGGGGGTCGCGCAGGCCGTCGTGAAACTCAAATCGATGCTGCCGTTCAAATCCCGCAAACTCGCGACCGTGCCGCTTGAACTCGTGCATTTACGCAACCAGATGCTGGCCATCTACGATCGGAAGCGCATGCACGACGAATACACGGCGCTGGTTCAGTCGCCGCGCGCGCCGTTTCATGAACTCACGCTCGGCTGGTTTGTGTCCAAGTACTCGACGCTCGTCGATGCCGAAAAGGTTTGCGTCCTCGAGTGTCGTCCTCATCGACCGTCGTAAGGAAACACGGGCGTTCCTGAACGAGATCGACCGCTTCCGACCCCTCTGCGGCCACGTGCGTCTCATGGGCGAGTTCCTCGAAGGCCGCCACTCGGACGAGGCACTCGAGTTCTACCTCTGGGTCACCAAGGCCCTTCCTCTTCTCGACATTGGTGCGCCCTTCCCCACGGCCACAGACCTCCATCCGCAGTACATTTGCAAGCTCAAAGCGTCGCTCGTCACGCGCACGATCTTCCGGCTGCTCAAATTTCAAACGTGTGGCGTCTCGAAACGGTTCGTCTTTCCCGACACGTGACGGAAGGTACACCCTTCAAATGTTAGAGACCGCGCACTCGCCTTGGACCGCCTCGACGCGCTGGACGTGCTCGTGGAGTGCCACCGGCTCTTTGCTGCCGCGACGGCCAAGGGCCCGATCTACATGGGCGAGTTCAATGCCTTGTTGGATAAATTCGCCGAGTGCGAGCCCTTGGGCGAGTGCTACCCCTTGGATGTGTATCTCTACCTCCTCGTGCTCATGTTTGAGAAGCAGCGTGAGTGGCGCATGGACCGCGCGGTCCGCGTCTTCCATGGCGTCGCGTACGACGTATGGAAGGAAGACCAGAAGCGCCGCGCGGATGCAGCGATGGCTGGTACGATCGCGAGTACAAAGAAGGCCCAAAAGGCCAAGGAAGCACTCGGCAACAAGACCAAGAAGAAGCGGAAGCGGAAAAAGGCCGAGAAGATCCCGAGCCATCTCTCGAAAGAAGCGTTCGGCCTCTTCCTCTCCAAGATCGACCTCAACCTCGCCCACGGAGACTTGCATGACCTGACCGTCAAAGTTCTCTGCACGCGCCCGCAGTACACGGTCGGCATCACGCCCGAGACGTTTGTCTTCACGGCGCACAAGCACGGCTGGTTCCGGTGCGTCTCCGTGAAAAATGAAAACAAAACGGACCTTATCGTAGATACGACTTCGCAACCATGCCGACCCTCGTCGACGAGCTCCACGTGACGCCCGACGACTGCGCAGCCGCGCGCAAGCACTTGGCGTCGGCGTGGGAGCTGCACGCCGCGCGGCTCAGTGTCGCGTGCGAGCGCGATAAGAATCCTTTTGTTTCGCGGCACATCCTCCAGTGCCGCACACGGCTAGTCGCGGCCCTACGAGCCCCCCAACCCACCGACAAGGTCGTCGAACCGGTCAACCCCGTCCGGACCCTCGCCCTTTTTCGAGCCATGCTGCAACTCATGTGGAAGTTGGCGGGCTTGCGGAGCTTCCGCACGCGGTATTGAGCCGTCCATGATGCTTCAACAGTACAACTTATACTCGCTAGGTACGACGACGATGACCCTGACGCGCCAGCTACCCCCGCGCCCATCGTCGAGATCACGCGATCCGTGGAGCTCATCCTCGTTGCCAAAGGCATCGCCGCCATCCCTGAAGTCACGCCAGGTCCGCAAGTGTTTGACCTGCCAAAGGACCGCGCCGCCGACGACGATCTCCTCTCAACCGTCGACGGCGCGGCGATTCGGGACCTCTTCCCGCCCCAGTCGGCCCTCCAAACGACTGAATGCATCGAACTCAATCGCATCCTCCATCGCTACTCGTGGCATCTCACCGAAGTCTTCCGCGCCTACTCGCTCATCTGCAACCCGACCTTTGGCCTCTCGTTCGACGGGTTCCAAGAACTTACAGCCGACCTCGGGATCCTCTCACCCAAACTCCCGCTCGTCGCCGCCAACACCGTCTTTGCGGCCGTCGCAGCGCGCCGCCAGTGCGAGAAACTCGACGCCGCGGCCTTCCTCGAGCTTCTCATCCGCCTCGCCGTCGAGCGGCAGACGCGCGAGACCGGCCTGCCGCAGTCGACGCGCGTTGCGCTCGTCTTTGACCACCTTTGCACCAACTTTGTCATCCCCAACATCTGCCAGTCCTCGAGCCTCAACTTCCGCCAACAAGTCGCCGCGCTTGAAGTCCAGCGACTCCTCCACCGCCACCGGAATTTCCTCCGCCGCGTCTTTTTGCATTACGCGCGGCAGGACCAGTCGGACGACGAGCGGTCCAAGATGAACCTGACCGAGTTTGAAACGTTCGTCGCCGAGTTCTGCTTGAACGACCACGCGCGCTTCCCTGCCTCCATGAACCCCCTCGTCTTCAACTCGGTTCAAGACGACGTCGATGAGAGCCAATGCGTCTACCAAGAGTTCACGACCGCCATTGTCGCGATCGCGCAGATCAAGCAAAACAACCCGTTCGTCAAGTGGCGCCACACGACAGCCACCTTTATCAACGAGCTCATCGACTTCGCAGCGACGCGGCATGCCAAGTTTCGTTCGATCTTGACGTGACCAGAGAGTGAGACAAGAGGAAGAGTGATCGATATCACCCACATGAAGCAACCAGAATGCAAGAACACACGAGGTGACAAGAAGGGTCCCAAAACCACAATTTCAACACCGTATTATCTTCACCTTCGTATGCAGGAACGATTTGCAGCTCCAACAACAGACTTAAAATATGTCAATTGTTTCCTGACATCCACCACAAGGTCCCAGTGCTGTCAAAGGTTGTTCTGGTGTCCGGATCGCCCATACAATAATGTCGGACCGCCCACCATACAAAACTCAGATGCCAGTTCCGATTCTGCGGCCCTGTGCGCAATGATGGTGCCGCGGCAGCTTCTTTCGCACATCGACTGGCCGCGCGAAGCGGAAGGCATGCTCTTCCGATACGTGGCGGCGCTAGCCGTCTCCGCCGGGATGACCCTCTGCACATGCTTCACGGTCTTCAAGTGGGAGAATGTCAAGTCCGATGCTGGACATGGCACGATGTTCATGGTCTTCTTCTGTTGGTTCGTCTGGTCCGTCGCCACGCTCTGCCGCACCCTCGTCGTCTACACCAATGACCGCATCGACTCGCTTGAGCACCTGACCATCCGCCACCTCACGTTTGTCACCGAGACCTTCTTCAACGCCATCTCGCTTTGGTTCATGGTCGCAGCGTACGAGTTCCAGCGCCGCGCACTCTGTCCACGGAATGAACGCAGCCATCGAACTTGCCTCACGTGGTACATGCTCCTCATCGGTGGCGTCTCCATCGGCATCCTTGTCGCTCTTCTTGTGATTGAATATGCTGGAACGATGGTGCAAGGCGTCCTCTCCGCCAATCCAACCAAGTCTGTCGCACTCTCGGCTGTTATGTTGACCAAGATCTCGTGGGTATCGTGGGGCCTTCGCTGCCTCGCAGTGATCTACCCTGCGGCGGTGGCCTGTTGGCTCAATCTCCGTCGGGATCATCTCAAGTTCCAAGGGCTGCCCAAGGCCCTCTCGCTCATTGTGTTTTACTTCCTCGTCATGAATGCACCCTATCTTGTGGTGGACCCCCTCCTGGATGTCGATGAATTCCCCACCGTCCAAGACAAAGATCATGCCATGAAGCTACTAGGCATCATGCGCACATTGAGTTACTTTAGCGGCGTCGCCATTTCGTTTGTCATGGGCTTCTCTGTCCAAGGCTTTGATGCTTTTTATCACGACCCCAAGCATCATCCCCCCTCGCACTCGGTCGCCTTGACGATGGGGCCACGAAGACGGTTGTTCTCAGGCAGCTCATCTCTCTTCGTTCTCCTCTCCGACTCTTAAATGAACAGCCGGACCAACAACCATGACTCGATCGACCTCTGGAAAGGTTGTATCGGCGCATCACTTCCTCTTAATTTAATCTTTGGCACTGCTTTATCCAATTCTCCTTTGATTCGAAGGCGGCAGGTGCTCCTCGCTTGACTGACTTCGTGAAGTGGAATGATAAAACGCATCAAAACCGCGGATGGAGAGGCCGAGGACAACCGAGATGGCGATGCCACTGCCAAAACTGAGCGCCTTGACCAGGCCAAGGCCTGTCGCGACAGTTGCCGACGGGATCACGTCCAATGCGACCAAGGGACCGAGGATCAAGTAGGGTGTGTTGAGGGCGAAGAAGAGCAAGACCGTGTGTGAGAGGGCCTTGGGCAGACCTTGGCGGGAATCGCAGCGGCGGCGGGCGAGCCAGAGGGCGAGGGCGGCTGGGTAGAGGACGGACATTGCGCGGATGCCCCACGTACCCCATGAGATGGCGGAAAGGATGACGCTGGACCACTGCAACGCGTCGGTGGGATCAATGGAGCCGCACGTGTAATCAATGACGACGAGGGTGGCGAGGAGGACGAAGGAGGAGCCGCCGATGAGAAGCATGTAGCACGTGAGGGACGCACGATGACTCGTGGAAGAGCGGGGATGGAGAGCGCGGCGCTGTAATTCGTACGCGGCGGCCGTGAACCAGAGCGAGATCGAGTTGAAGAACGTTTCCGTGATGAAGCCAAGGTGGCGGGCCAACGGGGCTTCCCAAGACGTGCTTCTGTCGTTGATGAACGCAGTGCAAGTTAACCCAAGCATCGCAATGGACCAAACGAACCAACAGAAGAAGACCATAAACATGGTGCCGTGGCCTGCATCGCGCGTGACGTTCTTCCACTTGAAGACAGAGAAGCATGTGCAGAGGGTCATACCCGCTGAGAGAGACAACACAATGACATAGACAGAGAGCATATGCGCCGCCTCGATGTTCCCATCCACACTCGATTGAAGACGACGCTGAAGAAGAAGCATCGGCACCACAGAAGCAGGGGCGTACCCGTACGCAATGGTTACTTGGAAGCATCAGAAGACTTGCATTTGGATCGAAATATCCAAACACCGATTTATATACTCTCCAAATACCCGGTATTTGGATATACTTGTTGTGGGTCGAGAATTATGTTGCCGCATACTTAGTTTAGTATTGTTTTGGCGACCTTCGCCTTGTTCATATTGTCGAATTTTGAACTTGTGGAGGAACTCAACTCAAAGAATACCTCTGTAAATGCATGCATGAAATGACACAGGTCCACGTCTTTTTCGTTACACCTAAAAAAGGCTTTTTTCAATTGGAACAAAAACCTTTTTCGGTCAGTTTTCGGAGTGCTCGAATTCAGGAATCGGCGACGAAGCAAGATGGGGAATGCTGCGCCGCGCGCTCAGCCCGCCAACAGCACCCAACTGGACACGGCGTCCCAGTGCCGCACTCTTCTCATGGAGTGTGTCGTCCCACATCGGAACACCATGAACCTCGTCTTCAGCAATTTGCTCGGGGATGGGAAATTCCTCAAGACAGTCCAATGCAAGTGCGAAGAAGGGGTCGTGGTCGTCAAGATCTACCGCAAATACGACGCCCACGAGTCGCTCGAATCCGCCAAGAATCAACTGGCGCAACTCTTTGCGGCGATCAACTCGGTCGAGTCGTGCCCCAACTTAATCCCGTACTCGGTCTTTGAGATGGGTACGAAAGCGAACGCCGCGTTCCTCGTGCGGCAGTACTTTGTCGCGAACCTCTACGACCGCATCTACACACGCCCTTTCTTGACAGACATTGAGAAGAAGTGGATTGCGTTCCAGTTGCTCAAAGCCCTCGAACAGAGTCACTCGCGTGGGATCTACCACGGCGACATCAAGCAAGAAAACGTCATGGTCACGTCCTGGAACTGGATCTTCCTCACGGATTTCGCGCCCTTCAAGCCCACGTACATCCCTGAAGACGACCCCGCCGACTACTACTACTATTTCTGCGCGAGCGATGCGTCCCGCCGCAGTTGCAGCGTCGCGCCGGAGCGCTTCTATGGCAGCAACACGGATGTCCTTTCCCGCCTCGCGGACAGCGAAATCAGTGCCGAAGAATGGGACAAGCAGATGAGCCGAACGCCGCCGACGGGCCCGACCGCGACGATGGCGCCCAGTCCCGCGAACCAGACCCCCAAAGGCACCCTCACAGAAGCCATGGACATATTCTCCACGGGTTGCGTCATCGCGGAATTATTCAACGGCGGGAAACCGCTTTTTGACCTCCCGACGCTCCTCCGCTATCGCACAGGGGACATGCACGTGCTGTCTTCCGTGCTCAACAAGTTCCAGGACGCCGCCGTGAGCGACATGGTGCGCCACATGCTCCAGCGGGACCCGCGGAATCGTTTCTCGGCCGCGCAGTATCGCCAACAGTACACGGACTCGATCTTCCCGGCGTATTTTGACTCGTTCCTCTTCCGCTTCATGGCGCTCGTGCTCTCCCGCGGCGGCAAATTGCCCGACGCGCGCATCCGCCTCGTCTGCAAGTACTACGCGCGCATTGTGCGCGAACTCGTTGGCGTTGAGGACCGCGAAGGCGAAATCTTCTTCAACCACAGACTCAAGGAAGGCCATGGGAGCGACCGCGCGCATTTCACGGACGACGTGATCCAGCGCATGTACGACGAGCTCGACGGCGCGGAGGACCACCAAGGAGTCGACGACAACGACGACGACGACGCAAACGAAGCATCATTCACCAAGCACCCGAATGCAATCCCACAGCTCCAAGCGACGTACCAGACCTACGCCAAGCGCAAACACGAGACCCTCAAAAAGGTCAAGAGCAGTTCCACGCCGTCGCTCTCGGCGGGCTCGCGACTGCCCCCGAATATCCCTCGGCCCAACGGATCGACAACGGTTCCGGCCGCCGCCGCGCCGACGAGCTCCCCGCCAGCGCCGACCCGCCGCACAAACGACGAAGACGACGACATCCCCGAGAAGCCCAAAGCGCCAGCGACTGCCACGAAACAACCCAATGGCATCATGATCGTCCTCTCGCTGCTCTGCTCCAGCTTGCGCCATTGCCACGTTCCACAGTCCAAGCTCACAGGGCTGCAGCTCATCTCGCGACTCGGTGCGCATGCTGACGACGAAGTGCGACTCCAGCGCCTCATTCCGTACGTGATGGAAGTCCTTGACGACGCCAATGCCGCCGTGCGCGCCGCGGCCATTCGCTGCATCACGTCGCTCGTCTCGCTCGTGACGCTGCTGCCGCTCTCCGATGCGGCTGTCTTCCCTCAGTACATTCTCCCGTCGCTCCAGAATTTCCCCGTCGATCCTGAAGAAAGCGTTCGGATCGCCTTTGCAGAGTGTCTTCCGCTTTTGGCCGAAACTTCCCGCCGGTTTCTCGAAATCAGCTGCGCTCTAAAACAACGCGCCCTGCACGCGCCATCGGCAACGGAAACTGCGCGTGGTCTTACGACGACCGCCAAGAAGACCAAAGAAGGCCGCAATCTCGACACGACCTTTAGCACGTTTGACAATGAACTCAACCGCTTGCATTCCGCCGTTGCTCGCTTTGTGATCCAAATTGCAGCCCCGGACCAAAAGACCAGCAGTTCGTTGGTCAAGCGAGCGCTCTTGCACGACATTACGCGTCTCTGCGTCTTTTTTGGGCGCGAGTACACCCTCGACAACGTGCTCCCGTTGCTCTTGTCCTTCCTCAACGACCGCGACTGGGAACTCCGCGCTGCCTTTTTCCAAGACATTCCCGGTGTCTGTACGTTTGTGGGTCGCGTCTCAGCTGAGCTGTACATTTTGCCATGTATCGAACAAGCGCTGATCGACGTCCAAGAAATTGTCATTGCGCGGGCCCTCCATTGTCTGGCCACGCTCTGCTCACTGGGGCTTTTCCAACGCCCTGCGCTCATCGACAAGGCAAAACTCACGGCGCCACTTCTCCTGCATCCTGGCTGGTGGATTCGAGAAGCTAACATTCAGCTCATCGCGTCCATCTCTGTCCAACTGGGCTCGGTGGACACCCATGTCTTTTTGATGCCACTACTTTACCCCTACATGCGCCGCAAGATAAAGTTCACACCCGACGAAGCCGATCTCGTTGGTGTATTACGCAGTGCCCTGCAGCCACCGGTGCCGCGAGAGGCCTTTGATGCCGCCCTCATCGCCCGGAATCCCATGAGCATGCAACAAGAGCGTCAAGTGGTCGAGGCGGACCATTCCCAGTCCATGCACGAAGGCGAATACGAAGACCTGATCGACACGGAACTCCAAAACACCATGCGTCGGGTAAAGCTCGCGAGCGAAGACTCATTGGACGGGTATTCTCCTGGCAACAACCTCCGGTCGCATTCGACGCGGGCCATCGATCGATACGAAAAGATGACGCTGGGCCGCAATTTTCCCGATGATTCCCAACGTCTCAAGCTCATGCAGCAATACATCGAGATGGCGTCGATGCACATGCAAAGCAAAATCCAACTATTCAATTCAGAACAAGTCGCGCGTATGCAAAGCCTTGGGCCCAACCCATCCAAACACCCGTTGGCCTTTACAAAGAAAATCCCCCGCTCGGCCCTCCACAGCCTTCGCATTCCAACAATGCCCGTGGCTCTGAGCCAATTTTCTCTCTCGTTCCCGTTCCTCAAGCCCAAACAAGGCGACGGTGGTGTCTTCAAGTGGGAAAGCCTTCCTCTCTCCCACATCATCCGCATCTATGGGCTCTACACAGGCCTCTCGGGTTTGTCTGACACGACGACGGCTATCACTGAAGCCGAAGTGTTGTCGAATGCTGCGTCGCCGTCTCGGAAGAAGGCCTTAAATGCAGCCGCAGTCCACGACATGGTGCTCGACCCCGCTCTCTTCCACACCCACAAACTCTTGGCACGTCTCATGGCGCTGGATATTCCACCAATGCCGATGGACATGGGGGCTGTGAAACCACCCGAGTACCCGTCGACCCAGGCGGCCCCAGTGTCGAATCCAGTACCAACTGCCACGATCGGTAGTGCCAATGCGCCACCCCCGCTCCTTCTCTCGTCCTCGTCCTCGTACACATCCAACCGCGACTGGAGACCTCGAGAAAACGTGATGGTGGCAGAACTGAGTGAACATTCGGGGCCTGTGAACCGCATTGGCGTCGCCCCCGATGGATCCTTTCTTGCATCGGCATCAACCGACGGCACAGTCAAGATTTGGTCCGTAAAGGGCTTGGCCCACGGCATCAACCCCAGCAGTCGAGGCACTTATGAAGCCCAAGGTGGGCTCCTCACAGACATGGTCGTGTGTCAGCACTCGCACTCGATCGCCACGAGTTCCAGCAACGGCAGTGTCCATGTCTTCCGCGTCGACCGCGTCAGTTCCGCCATGAGCAACTCAATGCAGTACCACACTCTCGGCTTGCGCGAAATGAAGCTTCAAGATGACTCGGTGCTCGTCCTCAACCAAATCAACACGGCCACCGAGTGTCTCTTGATTTACGGCACCCGTCGCGGCTTTGTCTACGGGTGAACTTTCATTGCTCGACTTTAACCTCACAGTGTGCTGTAGATGGGACTTGCGTTTCCGTCGCGAAGCTTGGAAGCTCCACGTGAGTGTCGAATTGGGCCACATTACCTGCATGACGCATTCGTCGGGTCAGTTGTCTGCCCAAGTTGCGCTTGACTGACACTCCATGTAGATGCGACGTGGCTGGCTGTGGGTACCAACCGTGGCTACATCTGTCTCTGGGACCTTCGCTACCAATTGCTGATTCGAGTGTGGCGGCACTCGTCCAACCAAGCGATCCACCGCCTCGAGCCTTGTTTGAGTGGCTATCCAGCAGGTCAGCCTGAGCTGGCTGCCACGTCCCCCTTGGTGTATGTCGCTGCGGGGGATTCCGAGGCCGCGGTGTTTGATTTGAGCATCGGTGCATGCCGCGCCGTTTTTCGGACGCTACACACCCAAGTTCAAATGCTCGGCGCCGACAAGTGCCCAACACTGCATCACGTTCAGGTCCCAAGTCGCATGAAGGACGTCATGGGCTCCATTTTGGGCCCGCCCAAATTTGCGCAGGCGCTAGACGAAGTGGCCGCGACGCCGTTCTCGGAAGAACCGTCGATCCGCGCCATGGTGTGTCCGTCCGAGTTTTCCCTGCTCACGGCCGGCGAAGACCGCCGTATCCGATTCTGGGATTTGCGTCATCCGAAAAAATCGCTGACGGTCTCGGGTGGCGACACGGCTTCGTTCTACGACAGCCAGGACGCGCCGCCGGGATGGTGGCGTCTCAACCCCGAAGACTCGACGGAAAAAGTGTCCAAGGCCGAGACGGTGTGGAGCAAGATGTCGCCGCCGTCGATTCTGCTCTGCCAAGACGCGTCCTCGTTTGGGGAGGGAAACGGAGACGGATACGCCAACCCTGCGCTCGAGCGGAGAGGCCCGATCGCCGCGTCACCTGCGCACCACGATTGTATTCTAGATCTCAAGATGGTCGACGTGAACGGTCCCATGATCGTCTCGAGTGCGCGCGATGGCGTGATCAAAGTGTGGCGATAAATGATTACAAGTGCGTGTGGAGACAGACGCATTGTGTTCAAACTTGACCTGTCGTAGTCGTGGAGGAATAATGCTCCAACTCTCGTGCATGTGGCGATACAATGTTTACTTCTTTAACGAATGCGAGAGATATACACATGGGGCCACACGACTGAGCTGGATGTGTCGATCTAACTGGGGACGCTATCTAGAGCCACACTGGCGTAAAACTTGACGTCTGGGTCGCTATCTGCCTGCAGCGTGGTCAAACATGTTCGGATCTGCCCCAGCACGCCCGCGTTGGCCGTGCACTTTCCTAGCACTTCCAACGTGTTGGAGACTGTGAATCGCACGTTCGGGATCTTGTCGGCCGCGCCCTTGACCGAGAGACTCGTCATTTCACTGAGGAGTTCCACGGACGCCTTCTCGCTCGCCAATTGCTACATCATCATCTGAGAGTCACTGCAAAAGACAAGAGCAACCATACCCCAATCGCGTGAAACACATTAACGCGCTCTTGGTACGTGATCGAGCTGTCGTAAATCTTGCTCAATTTGGGCAAAATGCTCTCGAGGATGTATTCGCTCCCGACCACGTCCAAAATATCGCGGAGGATCTTGGTCGTGCTCAACCGAACTTCGCTCACCATGTCTTGGAACGCGTTCAAAAACATTTCGAGGAGGTGCTGTTGAAAGTAAGCCGAGCCCAGCGTCGAGACAAGCGAGGGCAGCGCGAGGACGACCGCTTCTCGGACGCGCCACTGGAGGTCCTTGGAGAGATCCGTGATGGCGGGGAGGAGCGTCGATTCGTAGGAAGACATCCACGGCGAGATGGCGTCCATGCGCTTGAGCACATTCAACCGCGCGTCCACGACGTCGTCGCGGAGAAACTGGAGGAGAATCGGAATGAGCGACGTCTTGGTCACTTCTTCGCCCAACTTGGGCGCGATTTCCATCGTCACGATCGAGACGGCCGTGCGCACGTTGGGCGCCACGTCTTGCGAGAGCGGTTGGATTTGGGGAAAGATTTCGCCCATAAAGGCCGATTGTTTGATCAAGCCAGCAAAGCCAGAGATGTTCTTGGCGGCGGCGGCGCGGACTTCGGCTTCGGCATCCTACGACTCGTCACTCCATGACGACAATCGATGGGCCTACTTGGAGCAATTGCACGAAATGGTGGAGCAATTCACCTTCGGCAATGTTGGGACCCATCGCTTGCGCCAACTACCCAAGAGCGTGAGTCATGTCAAGGCGCAAGTCAGTCGTACGGGGAAGAAATCTTTCGCGATGCTAAATCGCACGCGCCACGAGCGGTCTTCGCACGAGGAGCGGACAACCGGATGCACGTGTTGGGTGTTTTCTTCTTCGTTGAGGAGCTTGGCGATGACGGCGCAGTTTTCGATCGCCAAGAGACGGACGCTGTCTTGGTCGTCGCCAGTCAACGTCTTGAAGAGCGGTAAAATGTTGCTCACAAAGATATCGCGTTCAATCTTGGCCCCGAATTTCTACCACCAAACATGAGCACGACGGCGAGTGTGACTGGACATACGCCAATGTTGAGCGCCGCGGCACGGCGAACCATGGGCGTATCGTCGCCGCACAATGTGGTGAAAAGGCTACGACGCGGGGTGAGCAAGAGATGCTTAACCCAACAACGTACTCGCGGAGCTCCTTCTTGTTGGCAGGGTCGACCTTCGAGTACGCGACGGGAAAGATCCAGCATGCCGAGACACGGGAAGTGAACCAATCGCCCTCGGTCAAGCGCTTGATGAGAGGCAGCGCCAATTCGGCGGCGTCCGTGACAACGTCCAAGACTTTGTTGATCGACGCAACCGCCTGGGGAAATACATCAACATATGCCGCTCGCTCTCCTTCTCTACCTTGTCGCGGACGACTGTTTCTTCAACGGTGGCGAGGACTTCCAAAGGCGTGAGCAAAATGGACGCAGCGCTGGGACCGCCAACCAAATCGACAAAGTTGCCGAGCTCTTCCGCCATGGCGACGAGCACTTCGTCTTCGTCGTCGGTGGATTCTATGCAAGATGAGCATCTCCCATCTCCCCTGCGTCGTCCGTCTCGGCCTACCACTGAGGAAGGGGAGCAATTCCGAACGCGTTCTTTCCGGGCCGAGGGCTTGCGCGACCGTGCGAAGGCGGCGCATGCTGCGGATTCTGGTCTCGGTTTCGTCCGTGCGCATTTCCTCCGTGAGGAGATTGATCGGGTAGATTTCGTCACCTATACATCCGTCGTCATTTGCGTCCACGGCGGCGGCGGCGACGTACTCATGCCGGGAGCTGTGTGTTCTCGAGGGGCCTTGGTTCTGTTGAATTCACGGTGTAGCAGTCAGTAACTTTGTGAAACGGGGTACCATTCGTTAAAGTACGTTTTCGATCACGACATACAAATCACCTGTTTAAATTGAAACAGGTACTTTATTGAATGGCTGAGTCCAGCCCTAAGTTGACGTGTATCAAAAGCCCTAATTAGGCCGCGTTGAAGAGTCGGGGAGCGACACGCGCATGTTCGGCTGCGGAAGATCGCGCGCCAATGCTGGAACGTCGTCATCTCCCTGTATAGGAACTGGCGAACATGGAGAAACATGTCGACTATGCTTTGCCCATGCGTTCGTGCCGCGATGCACGCGTCTTGTCGTCGTACGTCGCCTAACTAGGATTCACGGAAGAACACACGATGGGTGGAAAAAACCGCCTTCATCGTCAACGATGTCGGCATTAGTGTCCTACAGCGACAGTGACGACGTCTCCTCCTCGGATGAAGATGCTTGTTCGCCCGTGAAGAAGCGACAAAAGAAGGACGACACGCCGCAATGGACGCGCAACTTTCCCCATGTCGATGGCAATTGGCCGTCGTATGTCTATTTCAAAGGTCTGTCGTCGTCGCCTTCGATGCACTCGAGTCTCATCTGCATGTCCAGTTCCAATGACGTCTACCATGCGAACGATGATGCATGCCGCCATGGAGGACACGCAAGCGCGCGCGGACTCACCGTTGTCGTTGGTTCAGATGGACAACGACGACGACGATGATACTTCTCTCCATCTGAGTCTCTCACGCACGTTCGTGCTCAAGTTCGAGCAGATTGAACCCTTTGTCCAAGCATTGCGTCTCGCCCTCAAGTACCGGAAGCGGTGCGTCGTCTCCATCTCTCGTCTTCTCATTCGTCGGCGCAGATTCCGCGTTTCCTTCCACGGCCACCGCGTCCTCCTCAACGACGAACTCACGCGACTCTTTGTGACCATCCCCGTCTCGTCAGGCAAGGTCGACGTCGTCCGCGTCATCCGGTGCGTCGACACAGCGTTGGCGCGCTTTGGACTGCAGGAATACTACGCCGACCCCATTCCCCACCTCAGCGTCGCGTCGTCGACGACGATCCTCCCATCGCTCTGCGACCAAGACGACACGTCCGCGCCGCCGCCGCCCGTCCATTTCGACTTCGTCCACGTCCACGCGACCATCGGCAACAAACATTTTTCCATTCCACTCTTGGATGCCTAATCGCAATATCTACTTGGTGTCCCGCACCACCGCCGCCGCCTTTTTCGATTCGCCCATGGCTTCGTACAGCTCGGCGAGGTCTTCCGCCATCTCGTCTCGGCTGTCCGGGTCCAGCTCCATGGCCTTCTCGTACAAGGCGACGGCGCGCGCGCGGTCCTTCTTCCCGCCGCGCGCACTCAGCATCGTCGCGAGGTTGTACTGAAACTTGGCACTCGCGGGGTGCTTCTTCACCGCGCCGTCAAAGAGCGCGACCGCGGCGTCCAGGTCCCCTTGCTCCCCATAACAACTTGCGAGCGCGGCATACGCGCCGCCGCTGTCGTCTTCCTCGAGGTCGATGACCTTCTCCAGCGCCTTGATCGCGTCCGGTACAGCGTCTTGCTCCACGAGAAGGGACCCGAGTCGGAACCAAACCTGTGCATTCGTTGGCGCGAGCGCCACGACCCGACGGTACATCTTCACTGCTTCCTCCTTTTGCTCGGACGCGTCGTACGCGGCGGCGAGGGAACTCATGACGTCGATGTTCCCCGGTTCCTTCTCAAGCGCCTTCTCGTATGTCTCGGCGGCGGCGTCGTGCGCGCCCAACTGGTGCAACGCGCTACCGGCCGCGACGAGTTCGTCAAAGTCCATCTCTATCTCCTCGTCTTCGTTTTCCTCTTCCTTGACGTCTTGCTTCTTCACCACCACCTTTGCTTTGCCTTTCTTCGCCGGCGTCGCCTCCGCGGACGCACCGCCAGTCTTCTTGTCGCGCTTTCGTTTCGCCATGCTTGGTGACGCCGCTGTGAACCAAATCCAACAAAAAAAGAGGACTGCACGTGATTGGACAACACGGTGGCCAATGAAAAGGTAGTGTACTTTTTTGCATTCGTTTTGCTCTTGCAGGCGGTTTCACAGCTCGCTTGGCTCGCATGAGCGTCGCGCCGGCAGTCGACAGCACCGTCCATTCTCCCAGCAGTGTAATCATGCAGTCCATTTCTCCTTGCGTACGCGGGTGGAAGCCGCTGCCGGTGTGGGCTCATTGGTGTTGACGCTGTCGTGCAGCATCTACTTTGTCACTCTCTTTGGCCTCTCGTCCACCAACAACCACTACTGGCCGCACTACAACGCGTGTCTGACTACCAAAACTGTTGGATTGACTTCGTGAATGTCCTTCTCACCGCCTCCGGACATGGCGCCTTGAACATCCTCTCGCCCGACGCGATCATGCAGACGCCCGATGTTACCCTGGCTACGCGCGGTGTGTGCTCTTCTTGGAACTCAACACTCTGCCCAGAGCCATCCGAGACCTCCGCAGCTCCACGCCCAACGCGAATTGGGCCTATGCCAACTATTGCTAGGTCGACTTTAACCGGCGTTGGGATATCGCGCACGAGCGCGCGGTCTGCGCGATGTCTGCAAAAGTACCGCACGAACGCAGCAACTACCTCGAAACGCTCCTCCGCAACGTCGATTGGACGGCGTTTCTAGCCGCGAACGGCGCCATGTGGCAGGCAGCTGTGGCGATCGCCCTGCTCTTGACGGTTGACGGCAGCCAGTGGCTGGCCGACCGACCGCACGCGAGCCAAGAGCTCAGTGTCGACGACGAAGTGGCCTTTCTCACGACGCTTCAACTGACGCGATACGAGTTGCAGTACCGAAATGAGATTGCCGCGGCCATCACCGAGTCGATCGAGGTGGAAAATGCACTCGGGATGACGCAATCCGTCGTCCTCAAAGCCACGATGCCGCTCTTTGCGCCGTGGACAACCGTCAACTTGTCGTTCGAAGTGCCGCCAACAACTTTGACGCGATTGGACTGCCCATGGCCACCTTGTTTAACCTCCAAGACACAAACGGGGAATTTGTCGACCAAGTGGGACTCTTCTACCACAACATTGGACCGTTTGGGGCAGTTGATATCCTCTGCACGGCACTCCCGCCACCGCTCCGCCTCTTGTACAATACATTCTCGACCCTTTTCGCGCAACAATTGGGGTTGACCACCCCCTTTTGGTCATATTTTGCCAACATCCCCTCTTTTGTCTTTTTGCCCGTGCCACCGACCTTTATTGGTTGCATGGTTTAACTGCTTTGGTGGGATCTGCTCTGTTTAACCAACGCAGGTATGTCGTATCCAGAATCTCATTTTTCATTTGATGACTCGTGCGCGACACCACGTCCTTTTACTCTCGCGGCATTCAAGAAAGCCATGGTATTTGCGTTGGTGGCAAGTCAAGTGACTCAAGTGGACTCTGTGTGTGTCTTCCAAGACGCACTTGAATGCGTTTCCGTCCTGATGCAAATACAACAAAGCCTAGCAACACTTGGAAACGCGATGCAACCGATTTTATCGTTGCTCAAACAAACCTCAACGGACATCCCACTAGTTCAATTTACTCAATACGCTCAAGACAACTCCAGTTATTGGCTTTTGCATCGACAGCCCCTGCTCACAACGGATCCAAATTGGTCCTTCTATGGCTGGCTAGCCATCTTTGGTTGGATTGAAGGCACGCGGGAAGTCATTCGCTTGGACGGTGATGTCTCGACACAGACTTTCATGTCAGAGCGATACACTTCCATGCAGCTGACGAGCGCCGCGTCAAGCGACAACAGCCAAATCAACACCAAAACTATGTTGTTTACGTCAGCGCAGTTCTGGTTGCGGTAGCCAGCGTTGTGATTGCGTATACTCTCCGTCATGGCTTTGACATCATGGGACGAAACCTCTTCCTCTTCAACCGCGTGGTTGGCTGCATCTGGATTGGGCGACCATTGCTCTTCCTCCGTGGTTTCACCGCCATCCTGGTCCTCAGTTCCAACCAAGTTGACCTTGTACACCAAAAATATGGCTACTCGTAATTTGAATTCGCCCCTCGGCCCATCTGGGCCACCATTGTCATAGCAGGGGAAGCCACGTGGATATCGTACGCCACCTGTGACGTCATCATTGTTTTGGTCGGTCAATCGTCTAAATGGATCGCTCCCGTGGCCAGTGGACTGAGTTGGATTCTGATTCTCTGCTTGGAGTGTTTCCACCCATTCATGATTACGGTCGCCCTGGACCGAAAGTGCACTGTGGACAACACAGACAAATTCCTGCACTGCCAAAGCAATCTCATAAAAGTGTGAGACTGGGGGCGCGTGGTGTTTTCCCTTGTTGCCCAACTGCAGTGTGTGGCGGGCTCCACAGTGATTGGACGCTTTATTTGTCGCCCAAGCCAGTCAAAGTTGGGTCATTTTTGCTCCACGGAGCAGCACAGACCTTTTTCTGTGGGAGCGAGCTGTTGCAGCCATTGTGCATTGATGACGCCGCATGCGTCATGGCTGGTCTGATTCCGTTCACTCTTCGAAATCGCCTCGGGTATTTCGACGTCAAGCTTTGGGTGGTTCACACCCAAACGTCCTTCAAGATGACCAATGGGATTTCTATTTATCCTTTGTCAAAAATACGCAATCCCACATTGATTTTGATCGAAAACCAAGGACAGGGTGGAAGACACGGCTCAAAGTTCTGAGTGGAATTGGCTATGTCTTTTGTTCGGCCATAAGCAGTGTCTCGTGCATTGCTGTGTCGCAGCATAATTTTGCCAACGATTTCTTCTGGGCCACATTTAATATGACTTGCCACCACGTCGTCATCGCTAGTTGGATGGGAGAACAAGTATCCTTGGGACGTAATCTCTCCCGAATCCGGCTGGATGAACCCTAATGGCGCTGGAGTGGACTCAATTTCTCCGATCCTGCCATCCAAGTCTTGTCATCGCCGTGGCTTGCCCCGAGAATGCAATTTGAAGTACTCAATACACTGCCCGCAGCCATCTAAAGTTTACGAACTTCTGATCCCTGCACTCTGCCGTGGGTTTTTACGCAGTATTGCTGGGTGGATTTCAAGCACCAATGGGAAATGGCCAATTCCCAAGCTCGCCAACAACGCTGCGAAGCTCAGTCCGCCAATAATGGAGCAGATTGAGTCTATCTTGCGCAACACCGAGCGGGATACCTGGTCAAGTTGCTGGGGTGGGTCGTTTGACATTGCCTTTCGAAACGAGCTGGAGAAGAGCCAGTCGGGTCACTTGTGGCTGTCGTCAGTACAATTTAACACGAAGCCAGTAGTCGATGAAGTGTCGTACTGGAGGAGATCTGGCGTTCAGCACTACACAGTCCAGTGACAAAACTACAAATTGTTGGGCTTGATCCACACATACGTTGTTGAGAATGCATTGAGTGCCCAATATCCCATGACGATTAGCCATTCAAGTGTCTCGTATCGTTTTGAATCTCAAACTGTGTTTCAAATGTACTGGGGATTGGGAAGTGACTGCCGTGGCTCAAAACGATACTTTCGTAAGTGGCCTTTACCTCATTCGCACAAGCTCTAGATATACCAAATACGACGATCGAAACTCTCCTGATCCAAAACACGACACTGGGCAGTCCTCTTGGGCCAGCCTTTACGTCGGTGTAAACTCAAATTGGTCCGTTTGGTTCAATCGATGTGAAGTCGATTCCGTGCCCTCCAAGAGTCAAATGAATGATGGCCGTCGGATTGGCCACTGTTCGAAGCGCCGTCGCTGCCAGTGCAGACGCTGCGCTGGTGTATTTGAACATCCCGTCGGCCTCTACGACAAATCTCGTGCTCTTGCCAACGCTAAATCTTACAAACCCATCGTGGAGGATAGTTGGTGGGAGCGTACTCTGTCCTGACACAGCTTTGTGACAGCCAGCGGAGGCATTGCAGAACTCACGAGTCGACCTTTTCCATGTGGTCAAATGATTACGTCATCACGAGCCAAGGCCATGACGAGGGATTCAACATGTTGGCACTGAATCGTGTGGCTGGCATCGTCTGGGTCGGACGGCCGCTCTAGCTCCTCCGCGCAGTCACGGCACTCTCGTTGCTTAGCACGGGGTCCCTTGAACTCAAGACACGCGACAACGTGTCGTCCTTTACAGTCGCGAGTATGCCGTGGTACAAAACCATCTTGAGTGTTGGCGAGACCACGTGGCTCGTTTAACGATCTAGGCATGGTCTGGACCAACGAGAATGGCTGCGAGGAACCACGCGAGGAGACTGCCGGGGGAAGCATCGAGCTAGGTGTCCTGACTTAGCTCTATGGTGTACTCACCTAGCTCGATACTTCCCCAGCAGTTTCCTCGCAGCCATTCTCATTCTCGTTGGCCGTGTGTCATCCACAGCGCGACTGTAGCTCCGCACTGCCAACTCAACCAGATGGACTTTCAAACCACGTGCGTCAGTGTGGCGTCGTTGCGATTGGGGACAGCACTCGGCTCGTTCGGCTTGTTAGCATAGCAAGTGCGAGCTCCGTGGGCTACTACGTGCCCATTCGATTGCTCCGTCGGAGAGTACATGACGAGCTAAGAGAGTCGTCGTCGTCGCTGCTCCTCAGTGCTCGGGCCAAGCACATGCTTGAGAAGACCCACACGCTCCATCAAAGCACGTACGTACGACATGGACCCAGCGTCGGCGCTGCTCAATGGCCTCGTAACCGTTCGATGGAAAGGCACGGCATACGTCATGGACATCAAACTCTGGCGCGTCTTTGTCGTCGAAGCGAGACAGCATCCGACGTTGCCGCCGCATCTACAGTCGGCAGTGCCATTGATCCACTAGTAGTCATAGGAAGCTCGGCGAAATTACTCAACCCGCCCCAGCGAACGGATTCCCTGTTTGAATAGTATATCCATTTGTCGTCCGACAAATGGACATTAAAGAGGCGCGCAACCGTCGGGGGAATCTCACTCACACGCACAAGCTTCCGAATGGAAAGTGTGCCTTTTTCGTATCTTCTGAAACTCCGGATAATGTTCCGGATAAGAGATTGCCAAAGTTCTCGAACGCTCATAAATCGACGGGACGCCATGGACACCTGGTCGATCTTGAGTACGTTCCAAGCGCGGTCCGTCGCGACGGCGGGGAATCGAGAGAGTTTGCTGGAGAAGGAACTCGTGCGGGAATTCCTCAACCAGGTCCCCATCCCCAACATCTTCCAATGTCTGCAGGAAGCCAGCGACAGCGGCGCGACGAAGGAGGTACATCAGTTGGGAATGATATGGTGCGATCTTGTGACGTCCACGCAGGTTCGACTGGTGTGCCAGTGTCTCGAGCGCCTCTTCCGTAGTGAAATTGGCGCGGAAATCCTCTTCCAAGAGCAAATGCTTCCGTTCCTTGCGGCCGGGGTCGCGCACGATGAACTCGCAGCGCAGAAACTCACGCTAGACATGATTGACTTGCATCTCACGACGCAATACCACTCCAGCATGGTGCGTGGCTTGCCTTTCTCGTGATCTCATGGGAATCTCTTGCTCTAGGACCAAGACGTGCTGCTCGAAGCCCTTGGCGACTGTCTCTTAGTTGAAGACGTTGGCGTGGCGCGGACAGCGGGTAACATTCTCTTCAAGGCACGATTCCATCTCCCGTCCTCTCATCTAATGCACTTTGTAGTTGGTGTCCGCGCCTGAAACGGGCGTCTACCACAAAGTGCTCCTTCAGCTTCGCGTCCGACTCTCCGAATACCTCGCTCGGTAATTGTCATCTGTTGATTCCCACCAGTGTTGATCCAGTATTTCCAGACCCAGTCGAGAAAACTCGGTTGAATTTGTTCGTCTCTTGGAGCTTATTTCGAAATGCACGGGCACGAGTGACGTTGTGATGCAGGAGAGCATTGTGCTGGGTCTGGTTCAACCGGTATTTCATGTTTGAACTTTCAGTCGTATGATTTCCCATGCATTAGATTGTCGAAGGCATCCAGTCCACCGACGCGCTCTTCCAACTCAACATCTTGGACATTGTGCCCAACCTCTGCACGACCAAGACAGGCCTCGCTTTTGTGTTCCATTCGGGTATGTCGGATAAATTCTTATGTCCATTTCTGGACCCTTTGTCATAGATCTCTTGCGTCATTTAATTTCGACGTCGCATGATCCCTTCATTGGCGGGAGCTCCCTCCGCCTCATTGGCAAGTTCTCCGATCTCGCCGCTTCTCTTGGCGTCGAATCTTGGAATTGGACGGACGCCGCGCTCTCCAAAGCCTTCCTTGGTGCCGTCGAAGCGTCGCTTCAAGGCGGCGGCGATCCGCAACAGCAGATTGCCGCCATGGACGCGATCGCTGCCTTTGCCAGTGCCTCGGACAAAGGTATACTCATCCTTGGTTCTTTTGTTAAAATATGCAGAACTGGGCCTCCTCCTCGCGCACAAAACTCTGGTCGAAGCATGGCTCACGCTTGGGAAATCCACACTCACGGAGGTCAAATCGAGCGTCTTTTGTTCGCTTGCGGCGGTCTTGAAGAAATCCACTCTCCTCTCCCTCGGCTCGACCGCCGCCGTTCCCGATGACAATGCGACTGTCTGGGTCTACCACCAGCAACTCTTTCACGCGCTTGGTAGGCCACTCTCTTGGCCACTCTCACTCTCCCTAGGCGCGGCATGCAACCGTTCGTCCACGATGCACCTCCTCATGGACTGTCTTCGCCAGCCGTTTGAGCCAATTCGCGTCGGCATTTACACGCTTCTTCAAACGGTCGCCGCCCAAGGTATCCAAGGACATCATGTTCGACGGCTATATTTGCTCACTAGGTCACCCGTGGGGCATTGAGGCACTGCGGGCGTATGGGGGCTTTGTCGAGTACCTCGTGGATCGATCGACGGAACCGACTAAGACGACCCGCGAATGGAAGTTTGCAATCGTGGACGCACTTCTCGCGTCCAAGTACCAGCATCTCCTCGGTAGACGCACCGTACAAGATTGACTCTGGTGACCCTGGCTTTATACATAGGCGCAGGACCCGTCGAAGATTTGACCAAGTACTTTCAACAAGGGCCGTACGCTGGCCGAGCCAGACAAGCCGAGCCGATGATGGAGGCCCTTTAATCGACAAGGACGATGTATTAAATAGCAAATGTGGAAGGAGGCGAAACAAGCCCTGGGTGATGATGCCGGAGGGGTTTCTTTTGGGGGTGTAATCTAGACTTGCGCGGCATGAATTCCCGCCAGTGGCTGACACAGCTCTTGGTTTGAGCCAGAGTTTGTCGCAGGCGTCGATTGATGGCTTCCGCTTCCTGTCGGGAGAGGCGCTCGCGCTTGGCCGCCTCGCGCCACCGCAGCTGCATGGCCTCCAACACGCCTTCAAGCTCTTCCTGCTGGGCCTGGAGCGATTCGATTTCTTCGCGGATGCGCAGGCGGTGCTTTTGCGCGGACTTTGCGATCTGTGCCCGGCGACGAAGAAGTTTCTCTTCCTTGGTTAAGACGGTTTTTTGGTCACTCAGGTCAAAGTCAAAGAGCCCGCCATCTTCGAGGCAAAGTTCATGGAAGAGATGGTCCTGGAACTGCAGTGGGCGGCGCATGTCCGACGAAGCAAAAGGGGAAATGACTCTCGCAATTCAATGGTTTCCCCAGAGACGCGGCACATCGCTCCGTCGCAGGCGAATCTCACCCACACGTTGGGATTGTCCCATGCCAAGAGTGGGACAATGATTCTGAGAATTTACATTAAACCAGTCCAGTGGACGGTAAAGTCGACTGGAATGCCAGAAACCGATAGAATTACGGATTCGACATCTGAGTGGCGTGCGCTTCGATGGTCACAAATCGCCCGAATGGCTGTGCCTGAACCATTCTGTTAGTGTAGTTTATCGAAGCTCATAGTCAGCACATCCGCGAATATTAATTGGGATATCAGGCACCAACATTAAGAATCGCGGTGCCGGCCGGGGTTACGTGGGCACATTACTGCATCCCTGTGGCTCTACGCGGTGACGTCCTCGCATTCTACTGGTGGACGGCAGCCGATGCGCTTGGAACATGCACGCGTAGACGAGTCACGCGTGTATTACGTCTTCCGGACTGAGATTCTCCTTGATTCACAATATCTCTCACACGAGGGCGACGGCAATTTCGGGGCGGCGGGCGCTCCACGCTTGCAAGAAGGCCGTGGACCATGTCCCATCGACCCAGACGTTGGCTTGGGGCTGGGAAAGCACGAGACTGCGGAGGGCCTCGCCAAGGAGGAAGACGGCGTAAAGCGACGTGTCGGAGAGCGCGACGTGGCTCAGGTCAAGAGACGTCAAGGCAGGGAGGGCGCGCACAAGGAGACCGATTTGCGCAGTTACGGCGTCGGCGGAAGGGTCCCAGCCAGAGAGGACGAGATGGGAAAGGACGGGGAAGGCACGAGAGCCGCCTCGGTGGAGCAACGAAGGGGCGTTCAGATGACGGCACCACGAACAGTCCAACGAAGTTAGAAGCGGACAGGAGAGATGGAGGGAAACGAGGTGATCGCATCCCGTGAGCACGAGCGACGTGAGTGACGCTGACGCGAACGAGACGGACGGGAGCTGGGTGCAGTACGCCAAGGAAAGACGCGAGAGGCGGGGCATGGCCTCGAGGTGGCGCGCGACTACGGAAAAGAACGCGGGGGTGACGAGAAGGTGACATCCATGGAACGAAACATCGGTCGCGGCGTGTGCATAGCGAAGCAAACGATACGCGGCGTCGGCGTGTTCGTCGCGGCCGTGGGCGAGGTTGATTGTCTCAAGCTGTCCTACGAAGCAGAGAAGCATTGCATGCAGAGACTTGTTGGCGAGAAAGAAGGTAGAGGCGGATTCAAGGGGCTGGAGGAAGCTCCATATGTGATGGAGGACATCTTGCGGGCAGCGTTGCAGTGCCCCCATGCGATGCTAGCGGATCTTGCGCGACACTTTTTGGTAGAATATTGAAAATGAGTGGGATATTCATTTTCAAAGGCTATTTAGAAATATCCGGAGGTGGTGCTTTTATCCGGAACGCGTCGCGCGTCGGCAGGATTCTGGGACGAAGCCAAGATGCAGACACCGTCCAAGAAGTCCGAGTCGGCGACGAAGGTGACATCGCTGGAGCGATGGCTAGATAAGAGCCGCGTCCTGCTGCAGCAGGAACGGGAGGCTGAGATCGCCCAGTCACAGCTCGAGAACGACACTCTCCCCGTCACGGCTAACCCGAATGTGCTTCTGCACCTTCTCGCGGCCTCCGTCTCCACTGGTCTCTTTGGGCGAACGGTGGTTGTACTCAAACAGAATCAAGGCCGTGCCTTTGGTTCCCACCACTTTAGCATCGGAGACTTGGTGCAGATGAGCATCCCGACAGCGTCATTGACCCCCGCGTCGGCCGATGGGTTCCCAAAGGGTATTGTGACCAAAGTCGAAGAGGACGGCATCTCGGTCGCGTTTGAAGACTTGGACGACCCTGACGAGTACCACCACCAAGTCATTCGGTATGCATCCATCTATCTCTCTCGCTTATCTCGTCCATTCCAGCTTGGACCGTTTGGTCAACGATGCGACCTACCGCAAGCTCCAAGAAGGCCTGGATGAACTGGCCAAGTACTCGGACGGACCTGCGTCCCATGTCGTCAACATGTACTTTCTCTCTCTCTCTCGCGTTTAACTGCATGACTTTGCATTAGCATCTTCCACGGCGCGGCACCGGTGGCGAACCCGCTCCCGACTATCGTGCCAGCGAACGACGGCATGAACGCGTCCCAGATCGAAGCCATTCGATTTGCTCTCGCGTCCAAGGACATTGCACTGATTCATGGCCCGCCCGGCACGGGCAAAACGACGACGCTTGTCGAGCTCATTGCTCAGTGTGTGCGGCTCTACCGAATGCGGGTGCTCGTCTGCGCGCCGTCCAACATCGCTGTGGACAACATCTTGGAGAAGACGGCGTCGTCCCACCCAAAGCTGCGGCTCACGCGCATTGGACACCCCGCGCGGCTGCTGCCGCAAGTACTCAAGCATTGCCTCGACGCCAAGATCCAGCGGGCTGAAGGCACGCAGATCATTGCGGATATCCGGAAGGAACTGGCAGCGCTCAAGCCGACGAAGGCCACGCGGTTCGCCGTGCGCCAGGAAAGCAAGCTCCTGCGCAAGGAAATCCGGATGCGCGAACAAAAAGTGGTCACAGAGGTATGTCACTCAAGCGAGGGAAGGCTATACAAAGAATATTTGGAGTAGATTGTTCAACACAGCGACGTGGTGTTTGCGACCAACGCGGGCGCGGCGACCAAGCTACTCCGGGACCAAGTGTTTGACGTGGTCATTATTGACGAGGCCGCGCAGGCACTCGAAGTGAGCTGCTGGATCCCGCTGCTCAAAGCCAAGCGGTGCGTCCTGGCGGGGGACCACCAACAGTTGCCGCCAACCGTAAAGAGCCAGTTGGCGCCGCGTCGAGGCCTGACGCTCTTTGACCGCGTCGTGGACATGGCGCACACGACCGACGTCGTCCGGATGCTCTCGACACAATACCGGATGCACGCGGATATTAGCGACTGGGCGTCCAAGGCCATGTACGAGGGGAAGCTCTTGAGCAGTGATGCTGTGGCCACGCGGAAGTTGCAGGACCTGCCGCATGTGGCAAGTGGCGAAGACGATAGTTTGGTCCATGCGACGTTGCTGATCGTGGACACGGCTGGCTGTGGCCTGGACGAAGACGAGAGCGAGCAGATGAGCAAATCCAACGCAGGCGAAGCGGGTGTGGTCGTGAAGCACGTGGAGGCGCTCCTGGCGGCGGGGCTGCGGCCGCACGAAGTCGCGGTCATCACGCCGTACAACGGCCAAGTGGCGATGCTCAAGAGTCTGCTCTTGCCAGCGCATCCGACGCTCGAAGTTCGATCGGTCGATGGCTTTCAAGGGTGCGAGAAGGAGGCAGTCGTGATGAGTCTGGTGCGTTCGAACGCAAAGAAGCAGGTGGGCTTTCTCGCAGACGACCGCCGCATGAATGTGGCCGTGACGCGGGCCAAGCGTCACGTGGCCTTGATCGGAGACACGGACACGCTCTCGGCGCACCCGTTCCTAAAGACACTGGTACGACGAGATCGTGGCGTGAAATTCGGATGTTATGACGTGGTAGATTGAGCATTTTGAAGAGCTCGGTGAATACGTGAGTGCGATGGAATACATGGATCAAGTGGAAGGGGATTCAACAGAGATGCTGGCCGAGCTCCAAAAAGCACACAAACCTATCGAGAAAAGTACACCTGTGTCGCAAAAACCGACCAAAGTCGCCAAATCGACCGAGCCAAGCACAAAAGCAAAACCAATGACACAACCAATCAAACCGACGTCCAAGACAACACCAGCGTCATTGGTTGAGAGTCAAAAACCACGAGAAGAAAATCCTGTCGTGGACAAGAGAGACGAACCACCGGTTGTCGTCGCCGCGCCTGCATTGGGGGCCGACAAGGAAGATAGTGGCGACGAAGATGATGACCCGCTGTCTGTGTCTGCATTCAGTGCCCTGAATGACGACCAAGAGAGCTCGTCTGACGACGAAGCAGCCAAAGCAGACTCGAATTCGTGGCTCAAGGAACTGCATGAAGCTCGTTCGGCGCGCCAACCACCACCACCGCCGTCGTCGTCGTCCAAGAAGAAGAAAAAGGGCAAGAAACCCACCAAGGCCGAGGCGCTTCTGGTGAAAGACCGCGTGGAACTGCCCAAGGAGATGGACGAAATGGCCTTTCTCGACACCCAGCTGGCCTCGGCCAACACGTGTGCCTTTGTCCAGTGCAAGCAAAAGACCCACGTGACTGGCAGTGTGTGTCGCTTTTGCAAGTACAAATTCTGCTACTCTCATGGGATGCCCGAAATCCACGGCTGCGGCGCGGCTGTGCGCGATTTTGAAAAAGCCAAAATGACCCAGAAGCCATCGAGTGCACCAAAGCCCAACCGAAAGGCACTGCAGAAAGCCCTCGACGAGAAACTTTCGAAATCGTCACAGGATCGAAAAACCAAGACAAAGGCCAAGTAGGGTCAACCGATTGTTTGGACATTTTACTTGATTTTGAAAGTCGACATAAACCCTTCAATGTGTCAGATAGTTGGAGCTATCGTGCATTCGCATTGTCGGAGGTTTGATCCACGACAGCACATTGCACATAAGAGTTGGTTGCAGACTGCATGATGGATCGAGACTTACGTCCAACCCCCAAACCCCGCGTTGTGCGGAGTTCGATCAATTCGAATTCCGAAGCATTATGCTCTCGGAAGTTCGAGAGTTGGATGGCCGAATCGCTCATAATACACTTTATACAATTCATATTACAACTATTTTATTCAAATCATCAGCTCTCATACAATTTCCACGTAAAATTATTATCATTGAATAGTCATTCACGTTCAGCAAAAAATACAATTGGAAATGTATTTCGTACGCCTACCATTCTATTCCCGAATTTTACTTATTTGCAAAAGACCTACGATTTTGTATGTAGTTATTATAAATGAGATTTGTAAAGAACCGTACCTTAGAGGCAGTTCAACCCTCCAAGCAAGTTTCCATAAAGTGCGAATCTCGCACGCAGCATCGTTGCTTTCAAAAAAGTGTGGGGTCCGACGAGGCAAGAGCAAGGCAACGAAGCGGACGCGAGATGGAAGACGAATCGTGGCAGCGCACTCTGGAGCACCTGACAGGTACGCAGCGACGCCAGTGGCGAAGGCAATCGGACCGGCAGGTCCTGACATGCGATACGTAGGTGTGCAAGGCCTGAACAAGAGCGAAATCAGGAAGGACGTGAAGGAGGTCGAACAACTGCTGGAAGAGCAGCGGCATTACGTTGAGAAGCACCAGGACGAAAAACCCAAAATTGTAAAGGAGGAAGCGGATGAAGACGTGGCACTAGCGCGCCGTCGCCGCCAGCAGCATCTCGCGAACTTGTACTTGAACAAGCCGATGCCGAAGAAGAAACGAAGCCGCGGGCGCGAAGTCATGAGCGCCGAGGAAATCATCGAAACGCTTCCAATCTGTCGCCGTGCTGTGCGTTTGACGCAGACCGAGTTGGTGGCCGTGAAGAAGGAACGGCTGGACCTCGAAGACACGTACCTGAAATTGCGGAGCAGCTTTATCCACGAATTGGAGATGATGATGAAGGAAGAGAAGGACCAGCAGCGCGTGATGCTCCGAATACGCAAACGCGTTGCAAAAGCCGCGGAGAAACTCCTCAGTAGCAAGCGGCGCAACACGGCGCTGCAGGGCATCTTGACCGAGCTAGACGCGCGCGGCGACGCGGTCGAGAAGCTCCAGCGGCAGGTCGCGCGGCTGACCAAGCTGCTCGGAGAGGTTCCGTTGGATTCGATCTTGGTCGGCGATGCTGTCAAGTGGGACGACGGCGGCGAGGTACTCTTGTGACGCAACTCACGCCATGACTCGACTGGCTGTAGGGCGTCGTGGAGAGCATTGCGGGGGAAAGTGCGACTGTCAAGCTCGCGGGCGACGGCGGCGAAGTTGTGTCCAAGGAGTTGGAAGCGCTCGAATTGGTGGAGAAGCCGTCGGCGTGTGTGTACTCGGAAGACGAGAGTCAGTTAAAGGCCAAATACTTTGAAAAGGCTGGCGAGTGGGTCACGGCCGAGACGGCGCTCAAGGACCTCCTGGAGAAGAATCCGGAATTGGAAGACGAATGGGACGACAGCGACGACGAAGACAACGAGCCAGCCGGGGAAGGAGGCGACGCACCGCCGGCCAAGAAGGCGCGGTCGCTCATTCCGTTCAAGGCGAGCACGCTCAAGTCGACGCCGTACGACGTGCCGCTGCTCATCAGTCCATTGAGGTAGAGGATGATGGAGGAAGACCTGAGGCATTACATATTGTAGCGAACTGCCCGATCATGTGGCGGCGGCGGCAGTCGGTCTGTCCAACATTCAATGGATGGGATCGGCGTTGCCCCAGGACTTGGTCGATTGGGAAGCGGACCGCCAGGAAGCATTGACAATGAAGGGCGAGATCGAGCGGCTCAAGTTCCAACTGCGGCAGGCGGAAGCCCAAAAAAAGGACGCGCAAAACCACGTGAACGTGCAGCTCGAGAGCATTAACAAACTCGTGTCGCAGGTACCTCTTGGGTATACCATGGTATGCAATATGACGGCGATGGCGTGTAGTTGGAGAAGCAACGCGAGGCGACGGCGGCGGCGACAGCCCTCTTGAACGAAGCCAAGGAGGCGAACAAGAACAAGAAGCCAGCGGTCGCGGCGGCACCGTCGAATAACTCCAAGAAGAAAGAACGCAAAGACAGCATGTCCGAATCAAACTCGACCCCCGCGTCCCCCATGAAGCATGACGACATGAGTGGCGACGAGGAGAATGGAGACGACGATGAGAAATCTGGCTCGACGCGGCGAACCCTACGCTCGTCCAAGGCGCCGCCGGTGCCGTCGCCCGTGAAGGACAAGACTGTGGACGACAAGGTAAATAGCGCAAATGGACGAAGCGGGAGGCTGAGCGCAACATGTAGGCGTCAACGAATGCGAATCGGCGAAAGAAGGAAGAACCCAAGTCGAAGGACGAGAAGAAGGACGACGCTGACGCAGACAAGACGACAAATGGCGGCGGCACGAAGGCGCCGACCACGCGCCGCATGTCGAGCCGCTCGAAGGGGACCGTGAAATCCCCGACGAATAAATTAGACGACGTGTCAGAGACGGAGGAAGAGCCCGCGGCGGAGTCGACGGCCAAGCGCCGCACGCGAACCTAGGCAGGCCTGCATCCATTCATTAATCCAGCATCATCAGTGTCCATGTCGAGGGTCGAGATTCGCGCTGCGAAATGTGGGCGTTTCGATTTCCGGATAACACTGAGCCATCCGGATAACTCTGAGAATCGCAGCTATTCTGCACCAGGTTTCGCGGCGGTGGGGCGTGTGTCATGCCGGTCTGCTGTCGCTGCAACGCGACCAAGGGGTTCAACAAGTAGGCGAGAAAAGGCGCATGGAGATTCATGTAGCTGTTGGTGTCTAGGTTCCATGCGCTGGAGAAGTTGAAATCCCAGCCCACTTGCAAGGACTGCATCAAGCTTGGCGTCGATGTCGTGCTCAGTCCGTGCGTCGAAGTGGAGGCAGAGTCCCCGTTCACATTGTCACCAGCCCCAACCGTGAGTGAGCCTGCGAAGAATCCCCCGTCCTTGGACCTCCGCGAAACCAAGTACGTTGTTGCATGTGGCCACTCCGTCTAAGAAAGTACACGCAGGAAGAAGGCGACGTCGGTCGATGATTTTGAGTTTCTGACCGTGATTGGGAAAGGAACATTTGGCAAAGTGCTCATGGTGCGCCTCAAGAAAACTCAGGCGATCTACGCCATGAAGGTGCGACTGAGATGATTCTCAAGCATGTGCATCACGGCAAGTAGATCATCAGCAAGCAATTCCTCGTCGATATGGACTCTGTCAAGTACATGCGATCGGAGCGAAACATCATGACCAAGGTATTTAAGATCATGTTTTTTTACACTCTAACAGAACGACGCAGATCAACCATCCATTTGTGATTGGATTGAAGTATGCCTTCCAGACAGAGTCCAAAGTGTACCTCGTGATGGAATACCAGCCAGGCGGGGAACTCTTTTCCCATTTGAAGAACGAAGGCTTGTTGCTCGAAGTATATTATCTCCGTGGATTGGAAGGAAGTTGACCGTCATATAGGAAAAAGCGAAATTCTACCTCGCAGAGATGGTCCTCGCCCTCGAGCATTTGCATCTCCAAGGCATCATCCACCGGTTTGTCTTCCCAGTAGACTCCTTCTCACATGCGATGCAGGGATCTCAAGCCAGAAAACGTCCTCATTTCTGCCGAAGGTCACGTCAAGCTTACAGGTACAGCAGCCCTATCGAAATTCTTTCTCTCATTTCGACTAGATTTTGGCCTGGCCAAACAAGTCAACGACGTACTTGAACTGTGCATCAACTCGACACTCACGAAAGATATAGGGCGACGAACTCTTTACCTTTTGTGGCACCCAAGAGTACATGGTACCACTCTCTCGCTCTCATGCCCTTTCCATGTCTTACACGTCGTGCCTCTAGGCGCCTGAAATGGTCTTGGGCAATGGCTACACTTCTGTAAGTAGACTCGATGGGCTGTCATGATGGTCCATGTTGCAGGCCGTCGACTGGTGGTCGCTCGGGGCCCTCGCATACGAAATGCTCATCGGTCGTCCGCCGTTCGAAACCAAGAATAAGAACCGCAAGGAATTGCACAAGAAAATCCTCACGGCCAAGGTACACCTTCACACTCGTCTCATCTCATGGTCGTCCCAGCTTGTCTTACCCAAATGGCTCTCGTCGGACGCACATTCACTGCTCAAATCCCTCCTTGAACGTAATGTTGACAAGCGACTCGGTGGTGGAAAGTCCACGATGTTCGTTGTCCGTGGTGTTCAAGCCCTCAAGACACATCCCTTCTTCCGCGGCATCGATTGGACCGCCATTGAGAAGCTGCAAGTGAAGCCACCGATGATTCCCAAGGTCGCCCACGAGACGGACACTCACAACTTTGACAGCGAGTTCACGGCTCTGCCTCCTACAGACTTGACGTGCGACTTCGATGGTGACAACGATCCCTTTCGGGGCTTCTCCTTTTGCGGGAAGGATGAGCTCGACGACATTGAAAGCCTGGTGTTGCACCGGACACGATCCATGTCCCGCCGTGCCTCCAAGGAATTCTTCGACGCACTTCAGAACGTGTCCTTGAATGACGATGGCAACAAATCCGAGATTCAAGGAGAATAATATGACGTGCTCCATCAACGTTCACTTGTCGCCGCCATGTGTTGGTGCCGCTTGAGTTCGTGTAAAGTGGATGCGGTGCGATACGTTGCAGATGTCATGAATTATCCGCGGTTAATGTACCAAGATCAAATCACCACCATTATCCGGATGTTCGACCTGAAAAGATTCGATCGTGAGCTCTCACTTCCAAAATAGCTTGCCGCGTGTCGGCGCAATCTTATGACAGACTTGGAAGCGCCGCCGCAGCGCTCCGTCATGGACGTCCTCTCCAAGTACATCCCCTCATCGATCACTTCCCACGTGAGCTACATGAGCCAACAAGCCCTCTTCCTCTTTTGTGCCTTCAACGTTGTTATGTGGTTTGGCTTGTACGCATACTTTCAAGAAAAACTCACGATCAACGGCGACGCGCCCGCTGAACTTGTCGTCATGTGCCCGCAATACCTTATATACACAGTTGTCGCGTGGTGCGGCCTCCACATGAAGCGTGTCAGCGTCAGGAAAGACAAGAGCGTTGTCCAAGTACCCAAGCGACATTCGCCATGGCACATTTTTGCCTTCATTGCCGCCGCCACCTTTGGGTCCTATTACTTCTCCTTCCGCGCCCTCCGGCATGTCTCGTATCTCTTTAAGGTGCTTGGCAAGACATGCAAACCCATCCCCATTCTTCTCCTCGGTCTCTGTTTTGGGAAGACGTACACGACGCGCAAGTACGACCACCGACCATGACTCTCCATTCGTCTCATCGATCTGTGGTAGATATTCGAGTGTCCTTCTCATCACGTCCGGCGCCGCAGTCTTCTTTGTCTACCAGTCGGCATCTTCTTCCTCGAACCAGAATATCCACTCTATCCAGGACCAACTCACCGGTGTCTTCCTCCTCCTCGTCTCACTTCTCTGCGACGGTCTCGCCGGCGTCCTCGAAGACAAGTACATCGCCGAATACAAGCTCGGGCCGTTCGACCTCATGTTTCGCATCAGCTTTGTCTCGACGGCCTTCTGCGCCGTGCTCCTTGGCCACGACTGGACCACGCTCCTCTTCCATCTCTCGGGTGACGCGTGGCGCCTCATCGGACTCATCGGTCTCTGCGGCAGCCTCGGACAAGTCTTCATGTTCATCAGCATCACGTACTTTGGGTCTCTCAGCACGAGTGTCGTGGGCACATGCCGCAAGATGCTCACGGTGCTCTCGTCTATCTACGTTTTCCAACACCCGCTCTCGCGCATGCAGATCGTCGGCCTCGGCCTCGCCTTTATCGGGATGATGCTCTCCATGGCGTCCAAGAACCCGCGCCACGCTGCTGCGTCCGCGCCGCCACAGATCCATCCCAGCGACGTTCCCCTCCACCACGTTGATCTCTCCACCGCCTACGAACTCTGCCACATGCACCAACGCAAGGAAGTAGTTGAACTTGTCTAATTCCAACCCAGCTTTTCCATGGACGTCAACTACGTCCCAGCGTGTGATTCGTCGTGTTTATGATCATGAAGTAGTGCACAAAAGTATGAACGAGAGACGTCGCATCGCCACTGGCACGACGCATGGACTTCTTGCAAACTACAATCATAATTCGTGGAATTCAGTCGAACACTTCAAATATTTCGTCCATCAGTCCACGAAACCGAGTCTTGGGACATCTCTTTCTGTGTCGATTCCACGGTATGTACTCTCATCACGACCTGCGCTTTCATCTCTCGGCTGCGTCATCCATATATTCCTTCATGCGATTACTGCTTAGTCAGATTCAAATTCATCTCCCTTCGAAACATCTTCTTCTCTTCGACCTGCAATGCCTTGAATTCCCTCGTGCACGCTTCCATCGCGGCGGCATAATTCCGTCGGGTCGTGTGGAAGTGATGCATCGCGCGGTCTTCAAGAAACACCGAGCAGAGATTCGTCTTGAGCACTTCGACGACGACACAGCCACTCGCGGCGGGGCAAATCACGGCCGTATCCTTGTCCTTGAGTTTGCACACGACGGCGCGGCAGTGCGCACCCGTCACGGCGCCGCCGCTGAATTTGTGATAGTACTTGACGACAGCCCCTAGCCCAAAGCGCATGCCTTCCACGGCACTCATGAATTTCTTGAACGCATATGGCTCGTCCATCAACGTCGACGGAGACCAGATATGCGTCCCGAGAAAGGCGCCGGTCGCGGGGCGCGTGCACGTCGGGAGGTCCGTCGCTTGGAACTCGTCGCCAATGTTTGGCTGGGACTTGCCGAGGCCGAGGCGGATGTCTTCCGGTTCTTTGATCGGCTCAATCGATTGCAGCTTGGGGTCGTATTTGTACCGGCACACAAAGATCTGTTCCTCTTCGTCAAAGAGCTGCCCGAGGCGAAACACATTTTGCCGATCACGGAAATCCAACTCTGAAATGACCTGGCACTTGCCCACGACGTGCTCGACCGAGTTCGTGTCGCGATCCGACGACTGAAACACTTCGTTTTCGAGCACGCCCCCGTCGACCTTGGCCAGCGCGTCCTTGTCAACGTCCTCCACGCGATAGTACCACAGCGCCGTGAACTTGGACGCGGCCTTCAAGCTCGAGCTTTGCAAGCTGCACACCAGCGCGACATACTCATCGTCGTTGTTGGACACAAGCACGCAGTCCCCAATCTCAAACTTCTCCTTCCTCTCCTCGTCGTCCGATTCGGCGGCCACGATTGCCGTAGCAGCCGGCGCATTCGCGGGCTTGGGAGCATTGGTTTTCGCTCGCTTCGGGCTTTTGTGGAAGGATTCCATATAGGGTTGGAAAGAAGATTCGTTGTAGGACGAAACGTTGTTGCGGGCTTCGCGCGGCAGCGCCGTCCGGCGTTTTGGCGAGCCCACCGAACTAGATGCACCTTCCTCCATTGCAATTTTGCAAATAATGCATGCGGCGGCTACAGTAACCTCCGACAGTCGTTAATTCCTAAACTATATTAAATTTCAGAGTAAATTGAACTAACCAGAAGCAGCGATGATTGGCTAAAATGGATTTGACAGATCCATCGAGAGAATGCATGATAACTGATGCCGCAGATCGTCTATCCCATTACACCTCAAGAAGGCACCAAACCAAACTCCAAGCGTCATAACGCGCGTCGATTCCCCCCTGATGTGGTTAATTCCATCTCACCTGCAGCCAGACCCTGTGGACGTCAAGTGGACGCCTCTGATTGGTCCATAAAATATCCAATACCTCTCATAAGTTCGAGGCTCAGTTACAGACGGCGAAGGCGCATCGAAGATTGACGGATCCTTTCCGCAACGCAATCACGAAATTGCGATGAAACGAAGTGTGATTGGATGAAATCGATCGTAGAGAAATGAACTTCGAATATGAGCTAAAAATGGAAATACCTGGTAGCCAATCATATATCGACACGTCGACTGATATTATCATACATAATACACTGCTCTCGTCAATTTTGAAAACGTCAAAACCGAAACACGAAGCCCAAAGACCAATTGATGGATTCATATTGGCCAATCATATAGTGATGATTAATGCGAAATACTGCTCATACAGTGCGCGCCGGACCATTCCAGACACTATGTTTTTCGTATGCAAAATTCCGCCAATCATGAGTGACGGCCCACCTGTTCAATGAAATGAAAGCATGTGATTGGCGGGATATTTCATGCATCGAAACACTCGAATCGAGTGTCAGAAACACGCGCACGGTAGAAAACACGTATTGGAGGGTGCGACAGGCCATTGTAGGATACACATAAATAGCCCGCTAGGACTCGCATTCACGGAACTGCTCCTTGTGACGATCTGTGCTCTTGAATGTAAGGCTTCTATTCACTCCCCTGCTGAGTTGGGTCGGTCAAAGGATACCATACGAGCGTACTGCTCAGATCCTGAGGAGTATGGCCAGCCAAATTCTGGAAAGAAGCCATGGATTGTGGTTGAAGGGACGAACGACTTTGTTCCGCAACGCATCCAAGACTGGCGCTTCAGCCAGAAACCTCCATGCGGCCATTCGCGTTCAAGGCTCTGTCAGAACGAGCCAACGAAGACTCCAAGCATGCAATCACATGAAGTATGTGAAGCGAATGCAAACTTCGTGCCTGACGTCGGCCCACAAGAAGAATCGAATTGACTAGCAACGACCAATTTGCGCGAAGGCACCCATTGAACTGAAATCATCTGGTCCGACGAGAAGAAATTCAATATCGACGGCCCAGATGGTTTAAAGTTCTATTGGCAACGATCTACGAAAGGAAAAGGACACATTCTTTACCCGAGCCATGGTGGGCCAAGTGTCATGGTTTGGGGCGCAATTTTTCCGGCTGCCGGACTCTCCAATTTGGCGTTTTTAGAAGGCTCCCAAAACGCCGACGACAAGCCCATCGACACGCTTGGTAACTACTTGTTCCCATTTGCTCATTCCAACTATGGCCCATCCTTCAAATTTATGCAGGATGGAGCCTCAATCCATCGTGCGAAGGCCACAGAGGAGTTTTTGAAAGATCAAAATGTTGATCTATTCGCCCACCCAGCGTTGTCCCCTGACCTCAATCCGATTGAGAACCTTTGGGGGGTCCTCGCCAGGAAGATATATGGAAATGGGAAACAATACCCCAATGTCGAAGCACTCATTGTTGCTGTGAAGGAGGCGTGGTCTCAAATTGAGCCAAACTACATCGATAAGTTGATTTCATCGATGCCAAGTAGATGTGTAGATGTAATTCAGGCCAAGAGGACAAAATTGATTACTAAGATGTAATCAACTTTCCTATATATGTTGTATATTGGTCAATTTCGTCGTGGTGTGTCGCATACCTCAAAACGTCTTTTCAATGCTGTTTGTCTAATACAGAGTCAAGCGATACATAAAATATCCTTGCAAACATTCTGAATCGTTTGCCTCAACTGGTTCACTCAAGGAACGAGGTATGTAATTGGACAAAAAAGGCCGAATAGTATTCTTTCACGCCTTTAATTGGACAAAATCACTACAATAATGTAATTTTGTCCGAATAAAATATTTCTTTTGAATTAAAATATGTTTTTTATTCAATAATAATATAGATTTTTTTGCGACACGAAAATAACACCCTTACCCACCGCAAGATGTGCGCATTCAAGCGCGAGCATATTGTACTAGGCAGCGAGTCCAGATTTCAATCACGTAGGAAATAGGCTCTCGCGGCGCAGCCAACATTATGAAATGCAGTCAATTCTGCAAAAGAAATATATGGGTTTACAATCCAACAGAGGGAAGTAAATGTTCCCAAAAAGTATGACATGGGGAAGGACATGCGGTGGCACTGGGAAAATTCCTTCTTTTGTTTCAGGATGCTGATTTTTCGGTAAAACAACCCCGTTTAAAAACAAAACACCCGGTAATTGTGTGTCTGAAGGGCAAATCACCGGTTAATGTAAGTTTAACATAAAGGGTGCACCCGACACAAAACCGACAAAATTCTCTTCAACCATTGGACAACCGACATGAAATATTGTTTTGATTGGTCGATGCGTTTTGTAGGCCAATGATTGGACGGGGATGTTGTCGTAGGAGCAACATTCATTAGCATTTAACATGTACAGGATGTGATTGGCTAATTATATATATCTCGTCGGTTACACTTTCACAAGATCCACGAGCCGTCCTCAAAGAAACAAGTCCCGTCCACGCAAACGATCCAGGACTCGTTCCGCGGCGCGTCCACACGCTGCACGTACTCCACGTACCAGCGACAATTCAACACTTTCTGCACAACAGTGAAGAACGGCAAAGACCCCATGACTGCAACCGGCGGAGGCCTGCACGGACTTCTTTGTGGTTTTTATGACGATTACGTTGGCATGATTGCGTCGACAAGAATGCAAACAACACGGAAGTTGTTCGTTTTCACACAAGTTCCAATGTTGACTAGCGGAAATGTCAAGTTTGACTGGTTTTAGTCAAAGGATCAGGGCCAAGTGCGACGATATCTCAATGAAGTAGTTGAGGCAACACCAAGCTTGACTATTGGAATTACATTGCACGGTATGCGCCGCGGTGGCTATTTTTATCTTGTATTCGAATCCCCTGAACGGCGTTTCGACTTTCGTGAGTTAATGGCATGGTGTCGATGGGGTGACGACAAAACTTGCTGTGAGTATCTCGTGACTAACCATGAGTAACGTGATTGATCCAAGACATACACTCGAGCAACGTACAGCGACATCAACGGGTGTGGACCTGGGCTACCCACAAGCCATGATGTCAGCTGAAAGTATTGCGGCGGTAGTTTCGAAGTGCCTCAGAGAAGAAAATCTGTTGTCTGAGTGAAAAACGAGCCTGAAAATTCGACAACCAACGTTGCATGAATTTGCAGTGCCCACTGCACGATCAGGCATCGAAGCATGAGATCAATGGCTTTCAAGTGATCCAAAGCAAGGCACGTCTTGCGCTTTGAAACACTACTAAATTGTTGTGCCACCCGAACCCACCATTGACTTAAGAAGCTCGATGCATCAATAGGGACGACAAGTCAGTACCTCTACGTGCGAAGTAAAAAGATTCGACAGCTGTGAGGTCTGAACTCACGCGGGTGGAGTAAAAAGATTCGACAGCTGTGAGATTTGAACTCACGCGGGTGACCCCAATAGATTTCTAGTCTATCGCCTTAACCGCTCGGCCAAGCTGTCTTACTGCAGACTAAACTCCACATTTTACTACACACCAATGACACACACCCTCGCATTCAGATTTCCACTCCACGTTGAGCCATATGCAAAACACTCCCAGTTCAGACTGCTTTCTCGCTCATCTCTACTTTCCACT